>RJWT010015790.1:0-20231 GCA_004365215.1 Cuniculus paca | reverse complement strand
TTACTGCTTGTTTTATGCATATTTGTCAATGAAATGTCCTGAAGCAGCTTGCTTCCTGGGTAATAAAAAAATTACAGATTTAGACTGTAATTTAATATTAAATTTGTCTTTTAAGACAAGTGTCAAGGAGGCAACTTCATTTTCTTTTACTATACTGTGGGAATGAACTGATGCTCCTCCAAAATGACTTGAGGCAAAAGACATTAATGGCTCTTCTATTCTCAGAAGAAAGTAGAGAGCCACATGAATACCGCATGAGACGAGCCAGTCATTTCCTGAGACTCCGGTTTGGATTCACATGTAATAAAATAGGAAATAACTCTATTTTTTATGTATTGGGTATGATAAGGATATTTTGGTTATATAAAATATTTCGGTTTTGTCTACCATCTACAAGTAGGTCACTTCCTACCTGAAAAGCATGAAGTCCTGCATTCCACTTACAGAAGATCATTTTCTGTACAGTCATCTACTTCCTTTTTCTAAGATATGTATACATTATGTGTTTCCTAAACAAAGTTAGAAGTTCTATATTAGTTCTTAAAATCTTATACCTTTCAAAAGGTATAGCCTATAGCAATGATAGCCTCCATAAATAAATATATAGTAATGATATAGTATAGTAATTATTGTGTCTATAGTAATGATAAAATAATTATATAACGCTTTAAAGTGTTATAACTATTCTCAAAATTCTTCTCTTCGTGTATGTTATGTAATGTACTAAGGAAACTGAGAAACAAAGTAATTAAGTAATTTGTCCAAAGCCACAAAATTGAAATTATTGGACCTGGCATTTGAAAGTAGGCATTCTGATTCCAAAGTCCATATATCACTCCTTCCTTATATATTATAGTTAGAACACCTTATTAACCTTGTTAAAAGATATATTAATTGTTTTGTTGATAATTCAGGTTTTCAATTGTAGTTCCAAATCAGATCAAATTGCTTTTGCTTCAAAATCTACCTATCCTCACCCCTTCTTGCAAATGCTCTAATTTTATAGCTCTTGTTTTCCCTGCACTTTAGTTGATTTTGGTGATTAAAGAGAACTGTTCATCTGCAACAAAAGCAAAACATTTCTGCCGATAGCAAAAAGTGACAGCTGAAACAGCATTTAAAGTACATCTTGAATAAATGTTCAAAAGCATGGCCTTAGGGCAATTTCCTGTTTTACTGGAAAATCTACTTTGCTAGTGTCTGATAAAATTGTATGAACAGTGGAAGCTTAATTCTCTAAGGCATGTTCTATGAAGCATTTGACAGCTTATCTGATGAAATCCACTCTACTACCAGTTCAGAGAGACCGTATGCCCCTCATGGAGGAAGCCTTGTCTGAATGGCTCTTGTAGCCTTGGGGCTGATGTTATTAGTTCTTAAATGAACTGATTAGTGTTTCGTTGACTTATTTCCCAGCAACTGTACTTATGCTTGACATGTCAAAGGTTTTCCATCTTGTATAATCAATCTGCTGTTGAAAATGGCTTGCTGGCGTATGAAAACATTATTAGAGCTATTTAATACTTGGAACCATCCAGGTGATTCAATAAATTTAGACAAAATTAAATCATTACTCACATAATATTGGATGAAGTGTCATTTAAGCTCACAATTAAATGTTCCACTTTCTGTAAACTATAGCAGGAATAAGCTACCATTCATAAACGGAATGCCAAGTGGCTGGTCTGGTGCCTCACACCATGAAGTGGTAGAAAAGGCTATCATAAAAATAATTGTACAATCTAAAATGCCCCCTACTGTACAAACTAATAATATATTAACATGAATAATTCTTTAAATCCAAGTATAATCCCTAAGATTTCCTACCCAAGATCCAAAAATTTATACCGGGTATCCCAGCTTATTCTGAGCTTTGCTGACTGTCAAAACTTATGGTTACATGTTTAATCAATGTCAGGCTCTCAGCACTCCATGTAGTTGCAAGAGGTTATGAGGGTGTATGCCTGTGGGAGTGGAGGGATCTGCCATCCCCTTTACTCCAAGTCCAGCCTGTTTAAAGAAAATAATGTTTATGATCTGATATAAATGTGATCTCTCCAAAATGATTTAAAATATATATCCTTTGGGATAAACTATCTTAGAACCAAGCTGGAAAACCAAACAGCATTTATGGGTTCCCATAAAATTATTTTGGGAGTTTTTCATAGAGCTATGTTCCGAGTCTCCATTGTTTTTATTCATTAGCCTTTGGAGTGATACCATATTAAAAGAAAAATGCTGACTGTATTTACCACATAGATGTTGCAGACAATAATGTTTTGCATATCACAAAGTGTCTTCTTTGTGAGAAAATCCAAGGATGCTTCCATGGGATTTCAAAATTGTTCCACTTGCAAATCATTGATTTTTTTTTTTTTGGTTTTGTAAATACTAAAGAATGCCATTGGTCAATGTAGAGTCAAATTTGTGGCTCACCGCTAGAAAGTACAAGAGTTTCTTGGAATTTATGTACTAATCCCATTCCTGGCTTCATCCTACATTTTAATTTCATCTACCCTTGGGATGCTTTCTCTCTGCCACTTATTTGGCCAGGAATAGTATCTAGCTACAGGGTATGCTTTTCTGAGCCATGTGAAATTTCTCTAGCGCATATTAGGAAATAAATAACTCACTGATTAAATGCCTTAGGATTAAATTCATTCATGCTTCACAGGACAAAGTGATGGAATGAGGATGAAGCAGAGGATGAAGATTCAGATTTTGAGGATCCTGAAGATCTAACAAAGTCAATGATCTACACAGTTCCTGTTTGCTAGCTCTGCAATATTGAAGAGGTAACTTAACTTCATCTCTGTTTCCATATTTCTTCAACGAGAAAGATAATATCTCATATATTTTTGTGAATATTGAATGAGATCATTCATAGATTTGTTCAACCAGAGTGACTATTGGATGCCAATTGCTCTGCATGCTGGAGATAGAACAGAAAGCAGCATCAAAAAGGTCACAAAGGTCTTTAGAAGTGTGTATTCTCATGAGATAGAAAATAAGTAAGTAAGATAATGAATAAATAAGATTATTTCAGAGAGTAGTAAATGCTATGGTTGTAGTGATGGAGAACTGGTCCTGTGAATCTCATTTAGAAGATGACATTGTGCCTGAACCTGGCTGATGGGTGGCATCAGTTACAAGAAGCAGAGGAAAGAGTACTTCAGAGTGTACCAGACAAAGACATCAGCAAATTCAAAGGCTGTGAGATGGAAATCTAGTGGTCAAATCTACAGAGCTGAACCATCAGAAGCACCTAGAATTAGGTCAAATTCTGTCTTGCTGCCATCCACAGGGTTGCCTACCAATAGCAAATGTGCTGTATGTTAGAAGACTTCTTATTTCAACCAAGAAAAATGAAGCAACAATTTTATTTTTTTGGTACCAATTGACACATAATCATTGCATGTATTTAGTAGGTGCAGTGTGATTCTTTCATATAGGTATCCATTATATAATAATAATCAAATACAATATTGTTAACCACACTCACCTTACTGTGTAAGAGAACATCAGAATTTATTCTACCTAAGCTAACTTTGTACCCAAAGACAAATCTCTCCTTTCACACCTCCCCTCTAGATTCTCCAACCTCTGGTAACCACTACTGTACACTCTACTTTTATCCCAGCAACCCAGCAGTAGTTTTACAGCAGGGTAGTGGATAATCTCTGTGAAGCTGCACCTTTATTTCCCCTGTAATTCAGGCTGATCTCTGGCTATCAGGCTGGAACCAGACTCGTTCAGCCTGCAGCAGTCAGCCACTCTACTGTGGGTTTGAACTCATCTGGGAGTCACTGGATGGAGGCAGAAGTTGTCTTGAGTTCTGAGCTCAGTTGGACTCCAAGATGGCTCCTGGCCAATTGCCCTGTCCTGCTAGATGGCCCAATCTGTGCCACTCACCAGCTAGTATGGTCCCCAGTGTCCACTGCTCTGTTGCACTGCTGTGTCTCAGTGGAAGCCCCTGGGGTCACCAGCAGTCACCGTGTGTCCAACAGTTGAACCAGTCCTCCCACACAGTGAGTACTGACTCAGGGAGAAGGTGCTGCCCTTCCCCTCCTTCTTCTTCCTTGAAGTTTCTCTCTCACTCTCCCTGTGGGTTTCAGTTCTTGCTTCAGATCCTTCCTGGGTCCATGGAACCCACTTGCCTCCTTCTGTTTCTCACACTGCTATCACTCTCAAGTTTTGTAACATTGACTTGTTTAGATTCTGAGTAAAATCATGCAGTATTTGGTTTTCTGTTGCTGTTATTTCACTTAACATAATGTTCTCTAGATTCATCCGTGTTGCTGCAAATGACAGGATTTCATTCTTTTTTAAGGCTGAATAGCATTTCTTTGTATGTACATTCTCTTTGTCCATTCATCCACTGATGGACACTTAGGTCAATTCCATATCTTAGGTATTGTGAATAGACAAAGCAACAACTGAAGTGCTACTATGCACAAATAGTCATCCTTTACTCACCAGAAGATTGACTCTCCCTGCCAGTCCCAGGAACTTCTTAGTAAAGTACACTCCCAGAACTTTTCCCTAAAAAATGTCTCAGAGGCCCAAAAAGCTTCTGTTGGTTGTGTTTAGTAGAATCCAATGCTCTGCACCTGAGTTCTTTTCCCTAACAATCACACTATATAACCTCAAGAGAAAAACATTAGCATTTGCTTCAATTCCTAGAGTAGACACAAATGTGAGAAAAAGGAACTTATTTATTTTCCACTGTAGAAAAAAAATTACAGATAAAAACTAGTGGAGACAAGACAAAAATGAACAGGACTTTCCTGATGGGACTTCCTGATACCTACCTGAGTTTTTCTGAGATAAGAACCATGTGACAATTGTTAGATTCTTGGGTTTGGGTCTTTCAGTTGTTGTTGTTATTGTTCATTTCATGTAAAAAAAAAAAAAGTAGTAGCACGTCACCCTTAGTATATTGTTTTTTTCACCTAAAATTTTAAAACTTTCCCATGGAAGACATACAACCGATTCATCACAGGATTCTAAAAACAAGCAAACCCTTCTCAGTTAGGTTTCTTTATAGAGTTGAGTGCATTTGCCTTGGCTATTCAAGTTTCTTGATACTATCTAAAAAACAAACAAGTACAACTTCATGCAACCCAGTGATGAACCTAGAAGACCACATGTTATTTTTTTGGCTCTAATAAAACAGTGAGAAACTAACACCAGCAAGTTCATGTTTGTGAAAGGATACAACTTTTTTAAATTCAAAAGAGTCTCTTTAGTTATAAATTGAGGGATTACAAAAGAAGAGGAGTTAATTTTTCAAAGCATAATGTACTTTACAAATATGAATCTTTCTAAAATAACTTTATTGAAATCAAGACCCAGCATTTGCCATTTGAATTTCCCCTTAACTCAACTTGATATGACATCCAAGATTTAGTAACACTAATGAGTTTCCATGCTTTTCAAAGAACAAATGAAAAACAAAAGGCAGTAGTTAGTTCATAAGTTTCTTCCATCCACTCTGTTCCCCAGTCAAGAACATTAATTCCCAGCTCGGAGTATGAGTCTCTATAATCTCATCCTTCCGTCATTTAAATACAACTCAGAACATTTGCACATAACTTATATCATTCAGTTTTCCTGCAGTCTTCTCACAGTAAGTTTGAAATCTCTCCAAGAGACGAAACCAAACATGCACTGCATAAACTGGAGCAATATTCAAAACATAAACAGGTCCCTGTGAAAAACACATAGCGCTTGCAGACTCCCCAGGGATGCATGCACAGGAAACCTGCTTTGTTCCAGAGGAAGAGAATGGCTCATCTCCAATTCTGTCGGTCTTATCTTTTTCTGCACCACTCAGTGAGTCCTAAGCAAAGCCTGCCTCCTTCCTCTGAACAGGGCAGAAACAGTGTGACAAACACAAGTGAGACACAGTAGAGTTGTAAGCTGGTCCAAGGGATGCCTTGTAGCATATCTTGTCTCTACAGATCCATGTCCTTCCACAAAACGAGAGGCAACCCAACTCATAACTCTTCCAGAGTAATTGCTTCCACAATGCTCCAGGAATCAGAGTCCCGAAAATGTCATCGACACTGGACACAGAAGTCTCCTTCATTCCCGATCAGTGACCACGGAAGAACAGTGCCGTGCAACAGGGCCAGCTACAAGGAAGAATTGCAGAGCTGTATGGTGAAGGACCTCCAGGCGAAAGGTAAATCAGACACAGGAGCAGCGGAGCACAGGAGTTCAGCCACTCCAGAAGAGGCTGAAAAGTCAGATTCCCCAGTTTAAAAGATGCTAATGCAAAAAGAATAGGAGTGGGGGAAGAGTCTGGAAGAGCCACAAAGTTAAGATTCTTAGAAGTTTCCACAAAAGTCTTCCATTGTGTTTGACTCACCATCTGCTAATAAAGAACAAGAAGTATTCACCCTGCCCTCCACCCGATGGAAGCTGCAGCAGCCACGGGTAAGACAGGTTTTCTGGTAGGAAACGCATAGTGAAAACTCACCCGATGCTGCCATTGGATTAGTAAAGCTAAGGCTAATATAATTATTTTGTTTATTTTCTCTCTTCCTCTAGGATGAAAGCTTTATATCGGTGAAGGATTTTGCTGCCTTTCTTCTCAGTGGTACTTAAAGTGATATTTGAAGAACATGGCCTAACATATATTAGCGCCCTCCTCCCCACAGTATTTGTCAAGTGAATAGATGAATCAGTGAGTTAGTGTAGAAGATTGTAATTAGAAAAAGGAAATGAGTAAGAGATAGCATTGCTGATGTGATCAAGGCAAATGACATTAAGTATCACAGGTCAGTAGGAGTAGTTTGGATTCTATTTTAAAGAAAATAGGACTGATAAGTTGAACCTTAGAGAAAGCAGACATCATCTAATTAAAAGGAGTTTTAAAAAGAGCTGCCTGCCTTGTGGGGTAATGAGATTTCAGATAATTTCTCAGAAGCTTGTGTATCAATCAGATTTTAGATTTTTCAGACATTACAGTGATCTTCAGTTTTATAAAATACAGACTCCATGAGCAATGGAGATTTTCCTCTGAAGATAGAATAATAGCTAAAATGATTCCCACTATGAACTCAGTAAACTGAAACAAAAGATATCTTAATAAAAAAGTTATTTCTCTCTCTCTCTCTCTCTCTCTCTCTCTCTCTCATCTCTTTCTCTCTCTCTCTATCTTTTGTAGCAGGAATTGAACTCACAGCCTCATGCTTACCAGGAAGACATTGTGCCACCAAGCTATATCCCTGGCCCCATCCTCTGTAATTTTATGGACCTAGATTTTTTTACCGTTTGTTTGAACATGAAGAAAAATTAATTTACTTTCAGAATTTTAAAATCTACTTTCATTTAACATTAAGTGGAAAATAATCTATGGATACAGGAGCAGGTCACACTGTGAAAAGGCCAAGTAAAGGAATTACAAGCTAAAGGAAATTTCTTCCCATGCTGAATTCATTTAAACTGATTTTCTCTCACCAGAACATATAACGTCCACTTTCCAGAGTGATAATGAAGGGATACAACTGATTAATAAATCTAAAACAGACATTGAACTACACTAGAGAAATATACTTAGAATATCTCTGGATCCTGGCAATGAGAAGCCATATTTTGTGATATTCCACAATCTTCAAAGGAAATTAAAGTATTTTAAGCAGCAGTGGAGACATTCCCTGCTATTTTCTTATCCACAACATCAGTGAAATAGAGAGAGCCATTACAAGCAGAGAAACTGAGAAACTGAGAAACTGAGGCAAAAACATACCGGAATATGATGGTATACCCAAGTCAGTTAATGAAAAGAGACTACAAATTCCAGGTCCTCACCTATGGCAGCACAAGGGATATTTCCTTTAAAAATGTTTGCATGCAGAGGATGGATTCAATTAAGAAAATGCAAGAAACTAGCTCTGACCCCATGAGTCGTGCACACAAAAATATGAACAGATGAGTTTATTTACTATCAGTTGTGTTTCAGTGGGAAAATGGGCGGGTTTCAGGCAGAATTCCTCATTAAACACTAACAAACCCATTCCAAAGATGACACCTAGCTCTGTGAGGAAAACAAAAAAGGAAAACTGACCAAACATGGGTGGCATGTCAGCTATAAAAATGATGAATTTCCTGATGACAATGTTTCTGTTCTCCATACAGAACACAGTGGAGAACAGGGGATGCAATTTTAAATGAAGATAAAAAAATTGAAAAAAAAATCTGGTTTTCAAAAGTATCTTCTCATCTTCTTAACTGAACAATAATGTCAACAATGTTAAAATTTACTTCATCACAGGAACTATGTCTTACTACTTTAAAAAGTTCTTTAATATCGAAAGTTTATTAAGTGTTAGATAATAGTAATTGATTTTTCTTTAAAATAGGAAGAAACAAAGACAGGAAAGAAAAATAGCCTTATTTATTATTAGAGGCCTGATTTCTGACATTGCAATGAGAAGTAAACAGGCAAAAACCGAAGTCCACGGAATTCGGTGATATTCATCATTTAAGTGTTTAGGCTTAATTCCTAAGTCAAAAGCACTCTCTTTATAATTCAGACAGCTGTCTTAATCAAAGCGGAGATTTTAAAGTACACATTTCAAGTGCAGCTTTGCAAACTAACACAGGATTACAATTCCTGCTGGATTCAGCAGAACTCAGAGTGTGGTCAGAGCCTGCAGATGCAGGTCAAGGGAGGAGGTGGAAGCCTCACTCAGCTGGGTGCTGCAAGCCTGCCGAGAGCCCTGGTTTCTCCCTTCCCCGGCCTTGCCTGTCCACCAGAACCTTGCAAGGTGAAAGAAGAACAATGGCCACCCCCTCTGGAAGCCTTTCACTCCTCCACGTGTTTCACACACTGCCTAGGAAATGACCAGCAGGAACTTTTGACCTCTATAAGCCAAAGAAAATCCTCTTTCCCTGGACCTGGAAATAAAAATGACTGAAATCACTGTGGCTGTTCATATTGTTTAAAGAGGATTTGGCTCTGGAAGCTTCTAGAAGGCAGAATTAGTCAGGGCACTGCTTTTCAACACAGGTGAGTCCACTCTGCCACAGTATGCCTGGGTGCTTTTCATGGTAACAATCCTGCTGAGTGATTGGGTAAGCTAGAATAATAATTCTGCCCAATGTAGCATTACTTTCATCAAGGGAGACAGGAGTGATCAAAAGATTTTAGAAGTAAGAATCTGACTCAGCAGAAGGTTCTGACAGATCCTGCAAGTCAATGTGGGCATGCAGAGATGAGCGACTGGATAGCACCTGAGGAAAAAGGATGATTTGGACACCCAGGAATAAGACACCTGATATAAGAGCTTAGAAAATGACACAGCTAGTTGATATGGTTTAAGTAAATCCATTTATCTCTGGCATTCCTCAAACCTCAAAATTTAGAAGCCAGGGTAAAGCGATATTAATCAATAAGAACAAAGAGTCATCAATGAGACGATAGCAGACAATATACGCCAATAACATTTTAGAAGATGGAGACACCAGCAAGTTACAACAGACTTAATGGAGCCCAAAGAAGATAATTGCATAAAGCCAAATCCTACCTTTTCACTCAGCACAGTTTCACTTCTCTAATCAAGCCTGGCTAATATACCTGCACGACCAATTATATTGAAATCAATTAAAATATATTTAATATATTTAAAGTTATTAGCTACCCTCTATAAAGTTCTTTTCAAGATAGTCTATTTCTCTAAAATCAACAAAATATGTTACTTAAGTGCATATGTAATCTTCATTTGCACAATATTATAAATTTTTCACAAAATTTGTACAAAAATGGAAATATTTAGTTAAGTTATTTTGGGGGGAGGGACTTCTCAATAAATGAGGGTAAGCTTGATGGTATGGAAGTTAGAACCTACTTTATATTAAATAACAGAGCTGTGCTGCTGAGTTCCCTATTTGTCTACTGGCAGACCCTTGACTTCACAGTCAGTGTGCGGGTTTTGAAAGGGGCTTATACAAAACGTGGGTCCTCGCTGACGGGTTGTGCCTAAGGACCTGGCTGACATGAAACGCTTTGACACACATGAAGCATTTCCATGAACAATGAAAACAGCGGTGGAAAAGCCTAGTCATGGTTTCATCTATTCATTCAGTCTTTCATCCAAAAAAAATTTGCTGAGTGCATTCACAGAATAGTAAACAAGATACACTTGTGCACCATGGAACTTGCTGATGATGACACCAATGGGTGAATGAATGGTGTAAATAAATATAAACCATAGTCATAAGTGCTATGAAGGCAATAAAACAGACAACGGAGTACAAAATGAATGATGTGTCTACTTTAGCTAGTGTGTCGGAAAAGTCTCTCTGAGGACATGGCTGGTAAGACTGAGTGACCACACAAAGATCTTGAGGAAGAGCATCCCAGTGGAGGAATCAGCAGCTGCACTGGCTCTGAGGTGGAAATGAGTCCACCTTGCTCTAGCGTGGCTAGAGTATGGATGGGAGGGTAGTAGGTGTGGAGAACAGGAATGGGCCAGATCGTACGGGGTTTTGTGTCCTCTAATCATTGTTATATATATTAGTCAGTTTCTCTTGCTCCTATACTAAAATCCCTCAGATGATTAACATACAAGAGAAAAGGTTTATTTAATTCATAGTTTTGGAAATTCCAACCCATGATCCAGGTCTCTGATGCTTTGGGTCTCTGAAAAGACTGCAGCACATCATGGCAGCACTCTGTGACAAAGCAAAATCATTCACTTCATCAACCAGGAAGCACAGAACAGGGAGAGACCAAGGTTGCATACTTTCCCCTTCAAGGACACACCCCTAATGACCCAGGACTTTCCCTGGACCCCATAGCTTACAGGCTTTGTTCCCAATAGTGTAATTCTGGGAACAATCATTTAGCAGATGAACTTTGGGGGACATTTGACATCCATACTATAGCACTATGGTTATATTTTAATTAGCTAAGAAATATAATCTGACTTACATGTTGAAGGATACAACTGCCTAGAGGAGCAACAGTAGCAGTAAAACCAGGTACAAAATCTGTCACTTCCTTGAAGTCATGCTCCACAATGGATTGAATCTTACAGGAATTATAAAGGTCTAGGGGCTGGGGATATAGCTCAGTGGCACAAGCAACTGTCTGGCAAGCTCAAGGTCCTGAGTTTGATTCCCAGTACTGAAAAAAAAAAAAAAAGACTTATAAAGGTCTAGGTCCCAGAGGACTTGGGAGATAGTTAGTTCTTCTCTTAAGTTGTCCAAACAAAAAACAAGCTAACAGTCTGTGAGCATGTGACAAAGTAGGGTGGTACCAGTCCCAATTTTATGTAACTCTGGGTGGCAATAGGATGCTAATGGATGCTGTGATTCAATGAACTAAAGCAGGAGTTGGCAAACTGTTTCTGTAAATGACCACACAGAATCTATTTTAGGCTTTGTGGGCCATGTGATTCTGTCACAAATGCTCAACTCACGAAAGACAATACCTAAGCCAACGAACTGGTGATGTTGCATTAAAACTTTACTTACACATCAGATTTGTTCCATGAGCCACAGTTTAGCAATAACTTTGTACATCATAACTTTCTATCTATATTTTTTTTGAGATAGGGTTTCACTATGCAGTTTAGTCTGTCCTTGAACTCATTTTGCAGCCCAGACTGGCCTCGAACTCACAGTGACCCTGCTGCCTCAGCCTCCCAAGTACTGGGATTACATGTGTGTGCCACCACACCGGGCTATTCTATCTATAATTTTAAGAGGAGAGAATAACTGATGTCTGTATGTTCTCTGCATTCTTTAGAATTGATTTCTTAGTAAGGTAGCTCAGCCTAGAAGGAAACCTACATGCACTTGCCTCTCATCTGCCTTAGGAATCCTTGAAACTGCATTATCATGCCTAGGGTATTTTCTTATCCTTTGGAAACAATCAAATCATTTGCTGTGAGTCAAAATATAGCTATTAGAAATTAAGATGTCAATGGCAGCTAGACCTCTGCAGAGTAAACAAGATGAGCAGAGTGTGCTCCTGGTCTCTGGCTCCCTGCTTCAATAGCTAACCAGTGATATAATCAGCCCCACTGGAACAGTGCTCAACGTGTATACTTGCTTCTTTTGCCTAGAGAGAATGACTAACTTGAACCCATAAGCACAGATAGAGAAGAATGAAAGAAAAACTGAATTTTCCTGCATCACCTTGACATAACTCTCACTGCAGCTTTCACACAAAGAATCCACAAAACCCTGATCTAAGGGTAGAAACCCTGAAAACCTTCAGACACTGGGAGAAGATATGCTAACGGTCTGTCACAGTCAGAAGTACTGAATACAAATTCGTTTCAATAAAATCCAACAGAGAAACACACTGCCATTGTTCTCAACATTTACCAATCCGGTAATGAGCCAAATGCAATCTGGACTAAACTATCTCTGCAGGATTCCCCGGATCATCTTTCCTAGAACAAAGCCCTTCCAGTTCCATACTGAAAAGAACAAGACTGCGGTGGTCAGGCAGTAGCGTTGGTAATGCGACCTGCAGGGGATTCCCAGGACCCTGTGAGGCAACACGAAGAAATCCATGTGAACCTGCTTTGGAGCTGTCCAGAACAACTGCAAGTTTTGTTAGTGAATTTTTTTTTTCTGCCTCCTTTTTGTTCCTAGTACTGGGCTGGATGCACAAGATTGGTAGTAAAGATCAAAGACTGTTCCTTCAAAGAGGCCTAGTTTGGGAGAAAATAAAAACCTTCTGGTATGCAAAGATGTATTTGTTTGCATTTCTTCTTCTTTCACTCTCTAGTCTCTCCTTTCCTCCAATGACTTCACAGCGGCACCTCATTGGTTATGCATAAATTTAGGATGATAGGATTTCTGTTTGAAAAGGCAAAAACTAGTGAGCTGAGTCTTCTGACCACCATTCTTATCTGTGGCATAATTCTTACATGCTTACATTCATGTATCTCCTTGATTTCATGTTTATATTTCAAAAGCATCCGAAACAACCAAATAAAATAGACAACTGTTTAAATCTTGCAAACATTTAATACAATTTAACATTTTACCATATTGGCTTCAGGATTTTGTTTTTTGTTTTTTTTTTAAATAGCATTATAGTTGCAGCTACAATCTCAGTTCCCTATCTCCAGCCCCTCCAAACCCCTGAAAAATCGATATTCAGAGTTTGAGCCTTTTCTTTACCACAAGCATTATTGAGTTCTGTTTTGATTGTATAAAATTTGTAATTTGTTTCAATATTAATATTTACGTAAGTGTTTTCCTTTTAGACATACCTTTGCCACCTGCTCTCTTCATTTAAAATTATGTTGTAAAGCTTTTCCATGCTAGTCATTGCGATTTGACTCATAGTTTAACTACTATATAGTCTTCCATGATGAACTGTGGGGTTTTTTACCCATATTCCTATTGATGTTCATTGGACTTATCTTCTATTTTTTATTATCAGAAAAAATACTGAAAGTATCATCTGCATGCTTTTTTTTTACATATTTATCAGTCTCTTCCTTTTAAGTATAGTTATAAAAATACAGTAAAAAAAAAAACACATTTAGAAGAGAAATGTCCAACTTGCTCCGCATCCTATGTTCACAGATGTTGTGATGATGAACATCTGTTCCTTCCCAAACACCTGTTCCCAACTGGGAAAAACTAGTGTGTTTTCATCAACTGTGAAACCCTGTAAGAGCAGCAAAGAAAGCCAGCTCTTACTGACTCTATTTCTGAAGGTTGCTGTTTCTAGGTATTTGCCATTCCATGACCAAAGGAAGAATATCTGCACACACGTCAGAGAAATTAGCCAAGTTCTAGAGTGTGGTTTATGTTGGGTTTTAGATTTAAGAGTTTATTTCCAAGTTGTCTTCCAACCATGGTTTAAAATGGTTGGTGCTGGGACCCTACATCCTAAAACACATGCCCCTCTCTGTTCCTCACTTGAGAAACCCCAAGTGGTTTCCTTCCAAACATAAGACCACTTCCCCTGGGGTTGGTCAGACATTTGGGGCCCCAGAAACCCTTGTGGAGCAGGTCACTTCTGGGAAAGAAGTGAAGATGAGCACGGGAAAAGCTGAGCTTTTCCTGGAAGCCACTCCCCATGCAGCTGTGGGAGATGACTCTTCAGGGTTGCCTTTAAAGTAAAGGCATCAGGAAGCGCGTGTGTGAAGGGAGAGATGTGATGCTGAATAGTTACCCTAACTTTTTAAAATGAGAGCTAGTAAGATGAAGGAGAAGGAGGAAGAAGAGGAAGAAGTGGGGGGAGGGGAGGAAGAAAAAAGAGGAAAAAGCAGCCTACATTTTGCAGTAAAACTGACATCAGGAGCACATAGCTCTGGCAAACATGTAGCTGGGGTAAGATTACTCATTCTCTCCCTAGTCTGAGCCTCTTCTGCTTCACAATCCGCTCCACATGGCCCAGGCCAGCCCAGGTACAGAGAGAGTCCTCTCTGCTCTTGCAGAACTGCTCTCCTGAGTCCCCTTCTTCTCCCACACCCAAGCAGCCTGCAGACTGACTGTATGTTTCCACAGGTCCTGGCAGCCCCCCCCAAAAAAAATAAATGATGCCAAGCTGAAGGTCTGTCATCCGTCCCTCCCAGAACCAAGGCATTCAGTGGTATCTGCAGGCCACTCCTTTTCAGATTGGAAATGAGACCATCATCCATATACATTTTCCATTCCTTGTTTTCCTGACCTGCCTTCACTCTCTGTTGGACACTTTTTCCCCTCAAACACATCTAACCAGCCACCATTCTGACTCTTTCTAGCTGTAAGGCCTTCTCCACCAACAGCTTGTCTACCAATTCCAGGTCAACAACAGCGTCAATAATTACCTACAATTTAGTTCCTACAGAAAGTTTTAGTGTGTGTCTAGTAGACAGCAGACACAATGATGGGTTCCGGGAAGAGGACACAGTCCTGGGTTTAGGGGCGCAGTCTGCTGAGGGAGACAAGCAGTAGGCGTCTACAACATTGAGGTGCCCTAAGGCACGGAAGCCACAGGAGAGACTTTCCAGAGGTCTTGGTGACCCTGAAGCAGGGGACGGAGACAAGGAATGGGTGGTGGCAACTGTATTTTGAGAGCAAGTAACTCATAGGAGTTGCAGTTCCAGAGGACCCACAGAGTCCATAGGCCAGTGTAAGCAGGAAAATTCTCCAAAGTAGTGCCTTGGTAATAAGAAAAAAAAAATGAAATTCACAAAAACGGCTGCACTCATCACACTTGAAGTCCTTTTAAAATGTAGAAATGTGATCCAATCAACCCAACAAAATAATTTGAAACAAATACGCAGTTAGGTCCAGTTCTAACCTGTGAGAATAGAAGCCCAAGTAAAACAAAGGGCAAGAAATGTGTTTCCTATCTGAACAGATTACGTGGGACCTGTGTCGATTTCGTTTTATTGAGTCCCAGAGCAGTGTCAACCCAGACCATGATTTTTAGGTGAGACCAAGGTGGGTCCAGAATAGAAGTGAGAAGCATAGATCCAAAATAGCATATTGTCTTCCTGCAGTCATAATTAGACTTAAGCCAGGAAAGCCCCAGTAGTCTAAGAACATTTAATTAGCTAGCTTGATGCTGTTGTTGTGGGTTGGAAAAGCCTCTCCCAAGCACCTCAGAGTCTGAAGATAAGAAAATATTCTGAGTCCTCTGGAACCTGGGCAGGACTTCCTCCTGCTCTCTGGCTGAGAGAGCCATGATCATTCACAAAAGTGGCACCACATAAGCCACCCATTAGCACACGTGGCAAGAAGCCTGGTGAAAGACAAGTTCTGTGCAGAAATTCAGAGATCTCTTATGACGAATCTGAGGCAGTGTTAAATGTTTATGACTGTCACACCCTAGGGTGTATGCGTAGTGGACTCACCTGGACCATCGAGGTGAGAACATAAGTCAGAGATGGACAGAGAGGACAGAAAAGGAAAGGTGCAAGAAGAGAGAAGTTTCAACTAGAAACTTCTAGAGGAAAGAAAATTTCAACTAGTTCTCTTGGATCAGACACAAAATAAATCTCAGCTCTTTTGGTTTTGACAGGATTTATTCTTAATTGCCAGGCACAAACTATTTTGCATATACCAGCACACTCTAAAGTACACTTTCCAGAATTCCTATTCATTAGAAAACTTTCAAGCACATTCAAGTTAAGCCTCAAATATAGCTAAGACAGATGCTGCCCTCCTGAGGACCGTAGTGGTACTGCTGATTGCCTTAAAATTTAAACATCAGATTATTTACCAATTTGCACCTACACTCTATTAGCTTATTAAGAAGCAATTATTTTTACATAAATACACTTAGGTGTCTTTCCTACAAAGAAAGTAGTCCCAGATCAGTAATTAAGACAAAATTTGTCTATTAAGACAGTTTCCCAAATCATGGGTCATGAAATTCAGTTCAAATCATAACCACATTTTTAAAGAAACGATATAAAATAGAACAGAAAATGGTTAAGCATAATACTAGATAGGCTCACATGGATTCTTAGCAAGACCTGTGTGCATCAAGAAATGATCGCTGTGGACTGTCGTGGTGTAAGACTTGAATGATGGGATAATGGGAATGTATGCCTCGGCCAGGAAATGTCATTTAACTTTTCTTCACTGGTATCACATTTGATTTGGTGGCATGTGGTTCCTTTGACCACCCACATAACAGGGCAGTTGGCAGGCAGAATGCTAGGATGGTACCACAGGATTACATGCTTTGTGCACTTCCCTCTTCAGTGCTGGCCACGTGTGTGCATATACATTATGCCTGGGATCAGGGTGCCTATTAATCTCTTGCCTTCAGTTAGTCTAAAAGGAGATTAACCACTTGGATTAAATCTAAACAAGTCAGACCCTGCAAGGGCCTAGGACTCTCCAGAAAGTTTTGAAGTGGAGGGGGCATAAGGAAAGGGCCACAGGACAAGGCATTGCTGGTGTGGTAGGAGCTGAGCCAGGCCCGAGGGTGACAGCAATTCAGAGACCTCAGTCCTACTGCTCAAGGAACTGGATTTTGCCAAGAGCGTGAGTTAATTTGGAAGACCCAGAGCTCCAGGCAGGAAGGCAGCCCCTCCACTACCTTGATTTCAGCCATGTAAGAAGCTAAGTAGAGTCCCGTTCAGCCCCGCCTGGACTTCAGACCTATAAAAGCAGTAAGATAATGAATTTGTGTTGCACTAAGTTTGTGATAATTTGTTAGGCAACAAAGAAAAATGAGTGTCCCACCATTTAACGTTGTGTTTCACAATTTACTGTGAAGCCAAATGCAGCATAATTTCATCCCCTGCATTAAAAATGGTGAGACGTCGTGGGAGCCTTTATAGACTTTATTACTTCGTGTGCATTGTATTCTTCGTGGGGAGTTGATACATGTAGGTAACACATCTTAATTCTCTTTTCACTCTATCTCTTCATTTCCTATTATCTGTCTTTTGTTTGGCTCTTTGTGCCTTGGGTTTCTCATATAAGAGCAACTATACAGTATTTAAGCTTGTGTGTCTAATAAACTTCACTTAACATTATGGTCTTGAGGTGCATCCATTTTCCTACAAGTAACTCAAGTTTATTCTTCTTTATGGCAGAATAGTACTCCATTATGTATAAACACATTTTCTTTATCCACTCATCTGTTGATGTACATATAGGCTGCAGGCAAGACTTAGCTAGTATGAACTGTCCTGCTATAAAAACTATAAAAAGAATCACTATTAGCTTATAAAATGTCTAGAAGCCAACTGCAGGGGAGACTTGATATAGACCGTCATTTGCCAACCCTGATCTAGTCAACTATAGAAAGTTCTGTCAGCAGCCGACAGCTTTCTTCAGAGCTTGAGAAGGCAGCTTTGTGGTTCAACACAGGTCTGGGGTTCCTCTGAGGGTAGCTTCAACCCTTGACTAACGCAGGAGGTAGACAAAGTCCTCAGCTCTTTCAGAGACAGACCTGAGGTGTGTACATTATGTTAGAAGTTCCTTTTGGGCTTAAATTCCAGTTGCTCACAGTCGTGGTTTGCTTAAGAAGCCCCTTTACTGCCTTCCTGGCCCCTTCTCAATCCTCCCCTACTAACTTGCAGTATTTCTTACACCTCCTAATTAATCTACTTAAAACCAGTCTCAGGACGTTCTGAAGAAAAGCCAAGCTAACAAGTCCTTAGTAACATGACTAGGGCAAGAAATGGAATGCTTCTATAACTAAATGGGCCTATCACTGGGTTAGCAGTCAAGTAGGGCAAGATTACCAAAATGGTATTACAGTCAGAAAAGGGGTGACCTTGTTTCACCATGGTAAAACATTAGATAAAGCGGTGGCCAGTGGTAATCTCTCTGTCCACAAGGTCATGGGAGAGCAGACCACAACCCTCACTTCCAATTCTTGGATGTGGTATTCGCTGCAAATCATGAGCCCTCTAATTGGCTTAGCTTGTTTGAACCAGTCTTTCATGCCTGGTGTATTGGCCACTTTCTTGTCACTGGGACAAAATACCCAATAGCCACAAGTTAAAGAGGAAAAGTTTATTTGGTAGTGTCTGGTAGGTTAAGTCTAAAGTTGGCAGGCTCCAAGGCAGAAACAGCATGGTGGAAAGCCTGGTGGAGGAAAGCTGTTTATCCGATGGCATCCAGGAAGCAGCGGGAGACAGGAGCATCTGGGAACAAAAATAAACCCTCCCAGGTCATATGCCTAGCAACCCACCTCCAACCAAGGCCTACCTCCTCCAGGCAAGTCAGCTACATGAACTAATCTACTGATGAGTAAGTGCCCCCATGATTTATTTTGCTTTCCAAACATGTAAGAATTGAGGTGGTGGGGGGCACATTTTAGACACAAATCATAACACCTTGTCTATATTACCATCTCCATATCTCTTCTACCTTTCCTTTCTTTTCTAGTCTGTCTATGTCTATGGGTTAAATATGACCATCCCACTACGCATGTAGTGTGTCTTCAGTGTGTCTTCCTACACTGCAGAAAGAAAGCTTAACTCCGCATCTATCAGATTTCTTTGCTGTGAGAATCCTAGATATGATTCAGGGCCCACTGGTCGAACATCCTTGCAGAGAAAGGTGACATTTCATCAGCTTATGTTTTGGGGGGAATATGCTGTTTCTGTGGCAACACTGACAGAGGTCCATAGCTTGTCATGACTTCACGAGTGGGACAGGTGAGCACGTGGCCCATCCTTTTTGAGATTGGTACAGACCTGGCCAGCACAGTGATTTCAGCCCTGATGCTGCCTCCCGATCCCTAGATCACAGCAAAGGCAGTGAGAGGACAGTGGTCCCAGCAGCACTTCAGATTCCCCACTTGCACATCACAGGCACATCCGCTAGGAGGCTAGGCCTGCAATGCTATGTGGGTGGCCTATCTCAGGGCCTGTCTAACCTGACCCACAAGCCCTTCCAATGATTCTGAAGGCACAAAATTCCTCCAGCAAACTCTACTCTATTTTACTTAGCATAATGTCCTTCAGGCTCATCTGCTCTTGCAAGTGACAGAATTTCCTGTTTTGTCTTTATTATAAGCTGAATAGTATCCCATTGTGTATGCACACATTTTTAAATACTTTCAGCCACTGATGGACATTGAGATCGTTTCCATGTTTTGGCTGCTATAAATAATGTTGCAATAAACACATTGTTTACATCTTTGGCATAATTTCTGGAGGTATATACCTAGTCCTGGGATTATGGACACAGAGATGCAAATACCGTATGATCTCACTTACACGTGGAATCTGAAAAGTCACTTACAAAAGTAAAGAGTAGATTAGTGGTTACCTAAGTCAAACAGTGGATGGTTGTCAGAATGGGCGAAGGGAGATGCTGGTCGGGAGGTACAAAGTTAGACAGGAGGAATAAATTCTTGTGCTACTCTGTACAGCAGTTAGTAATAATGTGTAGTTCAAAGTAAGACAGATTTTAAGTTTTTCACCATAAAGAAATAAGAATTTGGCATGGGAGGGAAAAATTTGCCTTCAAATGCCTAGAACAACTGTGCTGACTGCACTGAATCCTGGCCAACCCACGACCAGATCTACTCTTGCCCCTACCTTTCCCTCAGAGACACACGGTAACCCAGTCCTACCTTGCACAGGCAAGGCCCTCTCAAAACGAGCTCCTGCCTATCCTTCGGCTTAGTATTTGGGATAACGTCCTTGCATCCTACACTGCAGCCATATTACTAATCTAATTTTCCTAGTAATTTAACTCTCCTTTCTCTTCACATCTTCTCCTTGTAGGTACTCTTCCCTCAACAAGGAATACTGTATCTTTAGTTCATTCTCATACAGAGT
>RJWT010015789.1:0-20226 GCA_004365215.1 Cuniculus paca | reverse complement strand
TCAGGGGAACAGAACCAGAAGGAAAAGGGAGGGACTAGATATAGACCCCCAAAGTCACCCTCCTTGACCACCAAACACACTCAGCAGTGTGTTTTACTACTACCCTGGATAGATCCAAAGCCAATCAAGTCAACCATCCACCTTATCCATCACAGACTTCCTCACAAAAGTAATGCAACCACAGTGTCCACTGGTACTTGAACTTGGATGTAGCTTACTGAACTAACACCTGTTTTGGGGTCTTATGAAAAGCCTAACTACTTCCCTGAACAAGGGAATGATGGCTACTTAGCGTCACTGTGATGATTACACCACAAACCATGTGTGCATTATAGAACCTGTCTAACTGTGTGATCGCTCATGTTCTTGCTTGGAACTTTAGCCTTGTCCTAAAAGCCAGAAAGAATTCTTCAATTTCTATCAAACTACAGGAACTTCCAGCTGTACCTGAAGGCATATTTGTGCTTACAGAAGAAGGGGAAGTCTTGCAATGCCTTGCAAACTGACATTTTGATATTCCTTGGTCCCTTCTTTGTATAGCTCCCTATAAATTGCTTCAAACACTACAAATTCAATCTAAGTGAAAACTGTCACTATCAGTCCCCATAGAATTCAAGTGTCTCCTTCTTAATAGACTTAAACTCATTGTGCTACCCAGTGATGTCACAAGAATATACAAATAATGAATTCTTTTTACTCTTCATTAGCTGCTTGGTTTTACTTTTATGGATGTTGGACACAGTGATTTCCCTGTAGATGGAGGGCCGAGATCGAACTGTTTCTTCCAATATCCGTTTACTGAGCTGTGTTCCCTAATTCTCGCAGAGCTTACTTTCTTCCCACAATTTTGCTTCTTCTTTCCCTGGGACATTTTCTTTCTTCCAGTTTATGGTCAGCATTTCTTTTCTTTATTGCCCAATGAGACTTTGTTTTGGTGAGCTTTACATATATGCTGTCCTTTTAAATCTTAATTTAAGATACCATAAAGCTCACGGCAATTTAAATTACAGCTCAGAGTTTTAAGGAATTTCCACAATAGATGTGATCAACCTCAACATTCAGACATGTTTCTTCCTGCCCTTTACTGAATTCCCACTCTAACGTGTGGCTGAGAACCGTCCAAGGGCTTTCTGATGCTATAGTTTTGAATTTCTAAGAAACGGTATGTGTACGTGGAACATACACCAAGTCATCTCTTGTGCCTGACTGCTGCCATTCATCACTATCTTTGCGAGCTTTGTCTATGCTGCTATAAGCATTTGTATAATAGTTTTCTCTTTTATTGTCTCTTTCTTGCAGAGCAGTATTACTTTGTACAGCTGCAACACATTTTGTAAGTGAATTTGGGTTTTGCTCTTATGGGTAATGCTGCTAGAGATGGTAGCATACACATGTTTGTGTGGACATAAGCTTTCATTTCTCTTAGGTAAACATCTACAGGTAGACTATCTGTGATTATAGGGGAAAGTGTCTTTTACATTTTAAGTAACAGTCAAGCTGTGATCCAAAGGGGCTGTGCAATTTTAAATTTAAAAGTCTGGGTCATGCATGCTGGCACACACCTGTAATCCCAGCACTCAGGAGGCTGCAGCAGGAGGCTAAGTCCAAGTTTGAGGCCAGTCTAGGTTACAAAGGAGTTTAAGGTCAGCCTGAACTGCAGAGTGAAATCTTGTCTCAAAAAGACAAAAAAACAAACCAACAAATAAAAAAGTCAGCCCAGCAATATGTCAGAGTTCTCTAAATTTTTAGCATTCTTGTGAACATGTACTGCTATGGCTTTATAGTTTCATTATCCAGTTATTATTCAATTATTTAATGTTTATTATTTAATGATGCTGAAAATCTTTCTAGTATCCATTTAAATGGCTTCTTTAATTTTCATTTTTATTCTGTCTTTTCGTTTTTGAGTTGTGATAATATTTTAAATGGTTCTGGATACTAGTACCTTAGTATGTATTTCCTGAATAGATTCTTCAAGTTTGTAGCTGGCCTCTAAATTTTTTAACAGCATTTTAAAAAAAATTAAATATCTTAATCTCAATGAAATCAGTTTATCTGTTGCCATTTAAAAGTTAATTCTTTACAGTGTTCTACAAAAGGATATTTTGCCTAGCCCATGGTTAACAAACGCTCTTTCTTATATTTTTAATTTAAGGTTTCTGATGTACTTTTAGGCCTATAACCTATTTTCATTCAAAATTTGGCATGTGTTGTAAGAACCAACATTCATCATTTTCCACATATGTATCTAAGTATTTCAATATTTTTGTTGAAAAAACTGCCATTGTATCCATTGAACACCGTTAGCTATTTTCTTCTGCATCAACTGATCATTTCTGTATTTTATTATCATACTTTGATCAATGTATTTATGTTAATATCAGTAATAGACTGTCTTGTTAAATACAGCTTTGTAGTAGTCTTAAAATTTGGTAGTGGATGTTCTACACAATATTTCATTGTTTTGGCCCTTTTAAACTCTTTGAATTCCTTTAGAAATTTTTTAACTAGCTCATCTATTTCCTCCAAAAAAAAAAAAAGCCTGCTACAATTGTAACCACAATTACATTGAATATTCATTGCATTAATTTGGGAAAAATTCCTATTTTAAAATCAGTGTGCCTTCCAATCCAATTGTAGCAATCTTCAAATTAATTTTTCTTAGCTGTTTTTTGTGGTTGTGTATCATCATTATTACTTTCTGAGAATATTGTGAAAGTTTTTAAACTCTCTATTTATAACATATAGAATAAAGTTGAATTCCTCAAATGATCTTCTGTTTTACTATTAGAAATGTACCTATTCATCCTAGTAAGTTTTTGGTAGATTTCGTAGGTTTGATTTTATGTGTAAAATCACACTGCTTGTGAATGAACCAGTATTATTTTCTTCCTACCAACCTGCATTTCTTAATTTCTCCACCTTGTCTCTGTGTACAGCCTGGGACCTTCTGTCATGTGTTGAAGAGTAGTTACGAGGTGGACTTTTTCATCTTTAATAATCCTAGATAGAAAACATTTGGGCTATTACCATTAAAAACAATGATCTTTCAAGAGATTTCCTAGATGCCTCTTGTCAGTTTGAGAACTGTGTCTTGTTTTCCTACTTTAATGAGAGCAATCACATATTGGATTTTGGCAGAAATCTTCTCTTCATCTATTGGCATGATGGCTGTGTCTTTTATTTGGCTGTGTCTTTTATTTTACTTACATAGTGATTTGTATTGATTTCTGGCTTTTATAATGAGGACATATTTTTGATTTTAGTATATAACTTGTTTGGTGATTTTAATGGACAAATAAAATTGTAAATATTTATGAGGTATCAAGCAAACTTGTGGTATATCTATGCATTGCTTGTGTTCAAATCAGAGTAAGCACATCTGTCTTCTTGAACATTTGTCATTTTTTTGTGAGGAAAAAGTTCATGAACCACTCCACTATTTATTTTGGAATATACATCATTGTTAACTATAATTGCCCTACTGTAAAATAGAATGCTAGTACTTATTCTCCCTCTATACTTATGATTTTTTCCAGTACTGAAAATTGAACCCAAGATCTCACTAAGATATATCCTGAAAGCTTTTATTTCTCTTTAGTTTAAGTGGAGTCACTGAGTTATCCAGGGTGGGTTCAAATTTGCAACCCTTCTGCCTCCACCTCCTGGAGTGCTGGGATCACAGGTGTGCACCACCACACCTAGTTCTACTTACAATTTTGCACCTGTTGACCAACTTCTCCCAGCCCATTCCCAACTCTCTCCCTCAGTCTCCAGTGAGCACAGTTGGACTCTACTTCTGTGTGATCATAACTTATCTACATTTTGGCATAATGTCAGGTAAAATGTTCTTTATAATCTTTTTGTTCTAATATGTGTGAAGAAATGATGTCTCCCTCTTATTGCTGATTTTAGTAATTTGCATCTCTGCTCCTTTTTTCATTGTCTACCTAGTAAATTGAGGATGTGTCATGAGGATAGTGATCTTGAAGTTTGGCTCTTTGGTCTGGACCATGTTTTTCCACAGTCCACAGAAGCTGTGAGTTTTCACTGCTCGACTCTCCAACTTCTTCTTGTGTCTAGTAAAACTCTCATTGTGATATCTAATCTACCAGACCACACCTAGTCAAAAAGGCCCCTGAGACCCTGCTACTCTTTTCTGGTACAAACCAGTGTTTCCAGAGGAAGCAGACCATCTATTTCTGTCCTGTGATCAATCCCTGGTACCTGGAATGTCTGCCTTTAGAATTTTGTCTGTGTTTTTACTGTGTTTCCAGGTATGGAAGTCTCAAACATCCTCATTCTTCCATGGGTGTATTATTTTATTGTTTTATCTCTGTACAAATGCTCCTTGTCTTATAATAGGATAAAACCAGCATCAGTTGAAAATAAGTAAGTCTGGCATGGTGGTGCATGCCTCTAATCCCAGCTTGCTGAGAGACTGAGGCAAGAGGATAGTAAATTTGAGCCCAGACTGGGAAATTTACAGAGGCATTGTTTCAAAATAAAAGGTTAAAAAGTATAAAAGCCTGGGGATGTTGCTCAGTGTGAAGGCCCTGTGTTCAATCCCTAGAACCAAAAGAAAGGAGGAAAGAGAAAGAGAGAGAGAGAGAGAGAGAGAGAGAGAGAGAGAAAAGAAGAAGAAGAAGAAGAAGAAGAAGAAGAAGAAGAAGAAGAAGAAGAAGAAGAAGAAGAAGGAAGGAAGGAATGAAGGAAGAAAGAAAGAAAGAAAGAAAGAAAGAAAGAAAGAAAGAAAGAAAGAAACCAAAGGAAAAGGAAAGTAAGAAAGAGAGAAACTGCTCTAAATGAAAACCGCATCTAACCCGCATAACTGACAGCATCACAGCTCATCACAGAGCTGCACTGCAGGGTCTGTAGCTCCTCACAGAGCCCACGTGGCTGCCTGGGCCCTGCAGTTCTCTGCCTCGGTTCTGAATCACAGCAGTGCATTGTGCTTCTTATTCCCAGGACAGGAAAAGATCACAGCTCAAAACCTCAGGCGCACACAGTGGTGCACACCTGTAATCCTAGCACTTTGGGAGCCTGCAGCACAGGATCAGCATTGCAGGCTCAAGTGCCACTTGGGCAACTTGGAGAGACCCTGTCACAAACCAAACAGATAAAAAGAGCTTGAGATGTAGCTTGGTGTGAAGGTCCTGGGTTCATTGCCCTGTACTGGAAAGAAAGAGAAAAAGAAAAGGAAGTAAAACTCTACATACCTGTTCTACTGAATGCATATCACTTTTGCACCATGTTAAAGTTTAAAAAAAAAAGTAGTTTCATAAAACTGTGGAAAATCAGGGAGCATTTGTATGATTTAGAAATAACATTTTAAACTGGGTGTAGTGGCGCACACCCGTCATTCCAGCACTCAGGAGGCTGAAGCAAGAGGATTGCCGCTGTGAGTTCAAGACAGCCTGAACTATATAGCGAGACCCTGTCTCAAAAACAAACAAACAAATAAACAGCATTTAAGGACACATACTAATTTTTTCTACAGCCTTTATTCTGCATGTAGGAAGAGATGCCCTGGAAGGTCAGGCACCTCTGTATTTTCCTTGGCAAGAGACCATCTTGAGACATTTTGCCTGGAGCACCATCCCATGAACTCTGTTCCTACAAACACCAGGCAAGATTCCACCAGCAGGGACAATCCATGCAGCAGGAAGCCTCTGACTCTGTCACCTTCCCCTTTGCATTATGTCTTTCTTACAAAAGTGGAGACATTAAATTTAATTGTTTCTCAAAATCTGTTCTCAGTTTATTTTTTAAATTTTATTTTAAGGAGGAGAAAAGCAAGGAAAACAAAACAGAATAAAATCAATTGAAACAAACCAGTGTAAGTGACACAGGACTTAAAAGCATTACAAAATCAACAATAGTTACCATAATGCCTTTTAATGTCTTCAAAATAGCTGCAGATACCTTCACACATAGTAAAAATCAAACAGGACAGAATAGAATACAAAGAATAAAAACAAAACAATGAATGCAATAAAGGACTTTAAAACAAGACAGTAGTAAATCCAGAATGGCTACTGTAATATATCTTACTATCTTTTAAATAGCTGCTCATGCCATTGGATTTAACATAATCAAACAAAAGAGAATAAAACCCAACCCAACAAAACAATGAAACTGATATAGGACTTCAAAACAAGACTATAGGGAATCAACAATGGCTACCACCCTCAGAAGGAGACCCCCCCCTAGATGCCATGCTGTGTACTGCTATCTTCTGAACAGATGATCAGATCACTGGCCCTAGACCTGCAAGGTCAGTGAAACACCAAAGCACCATGGGCATCCAACTGCATTTCACCTTGATAGCTATCATCACAGCCTGTGTTTCTCTGGATCAGCCAGTCGCTTATGGGGCAGGGGGCATTGGTACTTCTTGTTTGCCAACCTGCATTCTGGAAGGGGCTGGGGTCTGGCTAGCCACACTCTTGCAGCAGCCCACACATGGTGCTGGCTCTCAGGCAGGGCTTGCTTCCTTGTGGGGCCTCATTCTCTCCCCCTGAAGTCTGCAAATGGCACTGACTCAGGGGGAGAGGCTTGGGTCTGACTGTCCCCACTCTGGCATGGCCCGTGCATGGTCTGGTTACCAGGTGGGACTGTTCTCAGTTTATTAATGTTAGCCTTAGGCTCTGATCTTCAGCAGATGTCTAGTACTATAGAGCCCGGACAGGCACCACAGTTTTCTAGGCTTTTCTGGTCACTGTGGTTGATCTCTGGGCAAGGTTGGGTCAAAGGTTTATGTGCAGAAGCAAAATTCACTACTGGAAGTTAATTTCTTTCAGCCTGGATTCTCTCATCTCTCCCTGGTGGGTGGAAAGTGTAGCTGCTCAGACAAGCTGTCTCAGGTTCAGAAAAGAAAGCCACACGCTAATCCAGCTGAGTTTCCAGGCCATGCTGGGTTCCTGTTGACCTCTGGCAACAGAAATCTATTTTGCTAATCTAGACGGTTATGCAAAGAAAAACAAAGTCTGTCTTTGCTATGGTTTGTGCTTAGATGTCCTCACCAAGCCCCATGTGCTTGCGGAAGTGATTGGACTATGGGGGTATCATACTCACCCTGGATCAGCCCATTTTGCTATATGAGTTTATAGTAAAATGTGATTTTGGGAGGCAGAGCCTGGTTGTAGGAAGCAGGTCACTGGGGGCGTGGCCTCAGAGAGTCTATCTCCCTCCTCCTCCTTTGATCTCTTTCTGCTTCCTGTCCACCACGCCATGGGCATCTCTCTTCTGCCATCGCTCTGCCATGCTGCTCTGCCTGGGGGGCCAGTCAGCTGGGACTGGAACTGGTACAATCTATGAGCCAAAATAAACTCTTCCTGAGGTGTCGAGTCTTGTGCCTCAGTGATAAGAAAATGACTAAGATAATCTTGTTGGGCTTATTTGGAGACAACTTGAAATTGAAATATAGCCAACATTGTTATGAATAAGCTCACCCAAGGCAACATAGATATATACACATACACATATCTGTAAAATAAATGAACTGCAGTTAAATAGAATTACAATAAAATTATTAACTTGCAATAGAAAAATGTGGGCTTTTCTATTCCTGTCTTTACCAAACCATAGGTAAATTAACATTTTTATGTACAATTTTAACTTCATAAGAGTAGCTGACAGACAATTTACGATCCCGAGTTAAACCACCCTAAGTGAAATATGAACACGGACTAACATGTGAGTGGTGTCTCTGGAATTGCATGATGCAGTAGGCTTCATTGGTGTTATCTGAGTCAGCAAAGAAACTGCGATGTCAGAGACAGATATATGTTGGGCCACAACACATAGAGATAGGGAAGAGAGGGAAAGGGCTTGTAAAAGGAATTCAGATGTGTTCTATGTATGAACCAGTTCCCCATGGTGAATGTAATCATTCTGTACTGCAAACGTAGACTCATAAAAATTAAAATTAGAAAAGTGGATAGAACTCCTTGTTACACTCTGCTTCCATCCATGTAGTCTAAAATTAAAATTGCAGAAAGTTATTCTTTTTATTCTTAGTACTGAATGCCAGCTAAGATTGCTTTTCACTTCTGAAGGAACCTGTAACAAAACAGCAGTTCACACAATTGCAATGAAAATGTAATAGGATCATTTGAATTTATACACTTTAAAAAACTCTTGCAATTATTTTTGACCTTAATGTATCAAAACTAAGACAGGTTGATTCAAAATTATATGCTGGAGAATTTTTTTTTTTTTGCTTATCAGGTAATTATTTTAAATTCGATTTTCACTATTTTTGGTCAGCAAGGTCATAGAGGAGACAATATATGTCACACTAGGAAAGGTTTTTCTGGTACTACAAGATGAGTTAAGGAAATTTCAGTACAAACTGAGAGATATTAGTAAATAAATATAATTATTTTTGAGTAATGAATGTTACATTTGAAGAGTGCCATGAGAGAAAAGAAAAGAAAAACATGCTTTTAAATTTACCCTGCTGGCCAGAGGTTTAGCTCAGCTGCACAAGTGCCTACCTGGCAAGCACGAGGTCGTGAGTTCAATCCCCTGTATGAAAAATAAATAAATAAATAAAATAAATTTACCTTGATGACTAAGGAAAATTTAACAAAGTCTGTAACAGTTGAGCTGGATGATAAAGGATAGAAATTACTATTAAGGAACAATGCAATGTGAATTTTCCAGGTGGAATAGCTGAAGTGTAGAACTAGATGTGAACAAAAGGTTTATATATCCAAAGGATGGTGACATGTTTAGTGGGACCAGTTGTTTATAGAGAAGCAGTGTAGTCTAAACACATTCACCATAAACTTTGGAACAGACTCTAATGTTTTTACGTTTCCATTTTGCTTCATTATCAGCATGTTTTGTTTATTCATTTATTACTAGTGTAATTGCATATATTTATGCGGTCCACTGTGACATTTTAAAATATCTATATACAACGCTCAGTGACCCAATTAAGAAAAAGTGTATGTGCCTCTTTTTTAAAAATGTTTAAATTTTTAGAGTAATATATAATAATGATAATTTGAATAATATATAGTAAATAATGCTTTTGGGATACAGCATAATATCCCAGAACATGTATACATTGTGTACTGTAGAGTCAGAGCCATTAATATTTCCATTTCTTTATCATTGACTTGTGTGGGGAGCCTTAGAGCTCTCTCTTTGTAGTCATTTATGAAACACAATATGTTATTGTGAACAATGTTCACCTCACTGTGTGAGAAAAAATAGAATTATTTCCTCTTAAAAGGGTTTTGACCTTCACCACCTAATATTTATGTGATGTTGGACAAATGCTTTAATCCTTTATCTCCTCATGTCTCCTTTCTTAATCTTTAAAATGGAATTAGTAACATGATACATTGTTGCACCTTGTGATGATTGAATTATTAAATACATTTAAAGTATATAGGGCAATGACTGACCTTGGCTAGCAAAAGCACCATTGTTTTTAACTAACAAAAAGACTAGGCATTAACTGGGGTCAGAGTCCTGTAAGGAGTATTAAAATGTTTTTTTTTTTTGCAGCACCAGGGATTGAACTGATGACCTCATGCTTGCCAGGCAGGCACTTAAGTCACTGAGCTAGATCCCTGGCCCTTGTCTTTTTGAGACAGGGTCTCACTATGCCATTCAGGCTGACCTTGAGCTCACTTTGTAGCTGGTCTCGGACTCACAACAATCCTCCTGTCTCAACCTCCCAAGTGCTGGGACTACAGGTGTGAGCCACCATGCCTGGCTAGTATTAAAATGTTTTTGTCAATTATGTATTTGCCAGCAGCATAGCTGAAAATTGTTGTTTTTTTTGTTGGTTTTAGTTTACATTGCTGGGTATGCATTTCTAAGCATTCAATCCAAAGCCTTTTCACTCACTGACTTACAGCCTCAGCCTTTTAATTTGTTTTTGTTATTTTTCTAAAGTTTGAAACAAAGTCTCACTAAATTACTAAATTACCCAGACTGGGTTAGAATTTGTAATCCTCCTGCCTCGGCCTCCCATAGTGCTGGAATTATAAGTACACCCAGCCCATTGTTTCACAAAGTAAGTGGACATTACTAATTAGGTAAGAGAGTCCTCCTTTTACATCATCTTCCCTTTCTCCATTTTTTTCCCTTGAGCCCATGACCTTTACATGTGCACGACATTCTCATAGCATCGCTTGTACATCAGTCGGATGTGGACACAGTTTACTTCAGTTAGCTCTGTAAGGTTCCATGGGTGCCAGGCATAGTGGTGTGTGCTGGATATTGAGAAGTGGAATAATTTTAGATGTGGTCAGCTGAGTCGTAAATGCTGCAGTGTGGTAGGGAGCTAGACACGTACGGGTCGATGGCAGTGCCATGAGAACTCATATAATTAGCTCAGATGGTAAACAGGGAAGATGGCTCACAAGTAGAGTCCACTGCTCTTGCAGGTCGAGCCGTGATTCACGAAGTACATCAGAAAGGACTGGGTGAGAGTTAGAGGCGATCTCCAAAAACACAGACATCTGGTGACATATTTTGGAGGGACCATGGTACGTTACAGAATGAATGCAGGGTCTTCACAATGAACTACACCACCAGCACTGTTTTTTTCTTTTTTTTTCTAAGTCACTAAGTTGCCTAGGCTGGCTTCCAACTGGCAGCCCTCCTGCCTCAGCCTCCCAGAGTGCTGGGATTACCAACATTTTCAATGTGTGCCTTGGTCATCTTGTGACTTGCAGTAGGTCCCTCTGGATTTTTCAGCTGCACTTTTCTCTGGTGCCCATAGTGTCTTCTTAATTTCCACGTCTTCATGCCTCTTAAATATTTTGTTTCACCCTCACCTCCTTCCTGTTTTCACACACCTCCTTCCTGTGGCTCTCTTTAGTTTGGATATCTCTGCTGTGCTTCTCACAAGCATGTCTGCTTTGTTTGCGAAGCTTGGTTGTCTTCCTTGGGCACTGACATCTTAAAGTCAAAATGTGCAAAATTTATTATATCAGATGGCATGGGCAGCTTTTTCAAAGACAACAAGATATATTCCAGTAGCCATTTTGGATTTACTCTTATCTTGCCTGGAAGACCTCTGTTGCATTCATTGTTTTGTTTTTATTGGTTCTATTCTGTTCTGTTTTGTTTGATTTTTTACTATGTCTGAAGGTATCTGCAGCTATTTTGAAGACAACAATAGGCATTATGGTAACCATTATTGATTTCCTATTGTTTTCAAGACCTGTGTCCCACTGGTTTGTTTTGATTGGCTTTATTCTGTTTTATTTTGCTTGGTTTTATTCTCTTTAAAAATAAATAAAAAACATTTTAAAAATTTGCAGAACTACTGAACATGGGGGGTGGGGAGGCACACTTGCAATCCTAGCACTCTGGGAGGCTGAGGCAGGAGGATCACAACTTGAGCCCAGCCTGGGCAACTTAGCCACTTAGAGAGACCCTGTTTCAAAAATAACAGCAGCAACAACAACAAATAAACAACTAAAATGGGCTGAAGATGCAGTCCAGTGCACAGTCCTGGGTTTGATACTTTGTACCATCAAAATGAAAAAAAGTTGGGCATGGTTGCATGTGCCTATAATCTCAGCACTCAGGATGCTGAGGTAGGAGGATCACTGTGAATTCGGGGCCAGCCTGGGCTACAAAGTGAGCTCAAGGCCAGTCTGAACTACATAGTGAGACCCTGTCTCAAAAAGACAAAACAAAACAAAACAAAACAAAACAAAACAAAACAAAACAAAAAAAATTGGAGGCCTCACTCAACATTTCTTTTCCAAATGGACTTATCTCCCTGTATTCATTGTCTCAGTGACTGAAACTATCTTGTAATCATCCAAAAAAGCCAGAAATCAGAGTGGCAATTTAATATGCTTTTCCTTTCTCTCCAACCATCACTAACTCCTTTGTTTTTACTGTCAGTAGATCTCTGTTTCCAACTTCCTCTCCATATTGATTCTACCTGAGGTTCCCCTTTCTTCTATACATTTTCCAAACATTTCTAATGTTTAAAAATTTCTAATTGTTTCCCACATGAGGTTACTTTTCACAGAGATGTTAGTGACTTCCCTAAATACTTGTAATTAGAATGTCACTTGCTTTGCTAAAGTCTCTTCTATGACTTTGTATGGCCTATAAACTTATGCGACATTTCACTTGTGTGGCATTCAGAGAAGTGACATTTGGTCAGCCCTGTCTACTTCCCTTTCTCCATCTTCACTTCCCACACGAACTATATTTGAAATACTGAAGTATATCCCACTCCCAAGGTCATACTTTCATGCCTCTTTATTTTTTTCCAAAAATCTTGTTCCTTTCTGAAATACCCTATTTCTTTATAAATTCTCATTCTTCAGATCTTAAGTGTCTTCCCTTTCAAAATATGTTCTACTAAAATCTTCTAAAGATTAACATATTTGTGTGTGTGTGTGTGTGTGTGTGTGTGTGTGTGTTCTGATAGCACCGTGCACATAAACCCTTGCTGTATGGAGATCATTAGGTGATATTATTCTCAGTCCATCAAAGTGGCCTGGTGGACATGAACTATGTGTTAGTGTGTTAGTTTCCTGAGTGTGATATCTTGTATCTGACAAAGGATTGATATTCAATAAATGCTGCATCAGTGTCTAAAACATCCATAAAACTAAGATTATTTTCTTTCATGTTTTTGTCTTAAATTGTTAGTTTTGAAGAAAAAAATGGGTTATATCTTTTTATGTGTCTTATAGTCATGTTAGGGAGACATTAATTAGATATGTCTACTTAACAGTAATTTTGGAAAAGACTACTTGGGTTCTGAATGACGTCTGACATATTCCAGTTTAGTTGTGCATATGGGCTCTGGCTTACTGAGGAAGGAAACTATTATTTTTTAAAGTATTTTTCCTGGTGCAAAGAATCTCTGCTAATTGTATTATTCAAGGTGTCCTTGAATATGCGATAGTCTGGATTCAAAAAGGAACTTGAATTTGTTCTACAAGGCACCAAAGAGTATAGACAGCTAGTACACTGGGAGTGAGGAGAACATAGGCTTATCCAGAGAGTTTTAATAATCTCTGCTGGATTCATTGAGACTAGGCAGTCCGAGGAAGGGACACAGTATTTTTGTGAGGTTTGAGTGTTTGACATCTTCAAGGATGACGTCGCCGTTCTTATTCATCATGAAATAACCTGCACTAAAAGTCACATTAAAAGACATCAAAGGAAAAACATGTCTTTGCAAGGTCTGAGTGGTAAGGCACCTGCAAATGTAACTGCTCACAAAACCGTAAAGCATAAAAGCACATTTATTTTAGATGAACTCCTGCTACCCAGTGCTAGGCAGCCAGTTTAAGTGATGTTATATCTGCTGTGAAGTTAATGTAACAGCCCTGGAAATTAGAATATAATCTCATTATGAGATATATTTTGTTGTTATAAAAATACATTGTAGGGATTCCATGGCACACCAGTCAAGGGCTCTGTTTGTGCTAGATTAGCTCAGTTTATTTTGGTCATTGTGGCCCCTCGCATTTGGACCATTAACTGTTGTCTTAAGGATGACAAATCTAGTGTCATGATGCCTAAGGATGAGCTGGCACATCCATTAGAAATCTCTATTTCCTCTCATTTATTATGTTCATTTTCCTGTGTGATGAAGCTTTTATGTAATACTGTGTTGTGTGTAAGGAAATCAATTGCTGTCAGGCCAGACTACCCTGGGCCTTTCACACAGCCTAAGTGCATGAAAACTCAAACTTCTAACCGATATTCTCTCTCTCTTGGCCAAACTCTAGCTGTTGATCCCATTTGGGGTTTGCCTTTTTGTTGAGACGTACTGGGACTTCCCACTTTCTCTTAGTATGAATCACCTTCCTTCTCTGAGAACTCCAATGTGCTACTACATTAAAAAATAATGCATTTTATTTTTAGAGAAACTTTAGTTTTATGCATCAGCTATGCAGAAAGAACAGAATCACCCTATCTATAATCTCTGCCTGCATACACACAACCAACTTTCTGTGATCTTCCTATTTCCCCTTCCCTTCCCTTCCCTTCCCTTCCCTTCCCTTCCCTTCCCTTCCCTTCCCTTCCCTTCCCTTCCCTTCCCTTCTCTTTTCTTCTCTTCACTTCTCTTCTCTCTTATGTCCATTTGTTGCCTTCACCAGAAGCTTGTATATATTGAAGCATGCATTTTTCAACCTTTTCAGATTGGCTTATTTCACTGACCGATGCACATTTGTGTCTCCTCACGACTGGATAGCTCATTCCTTTTTAGTGCTAAATAATATTCTATTGTGCAAATGTCCCACAGTTTATCTTTGCACTGGCCTACTGCAAGCCAACTTTCTGTCTTATAAGATTCAGCATTATCAATAATGTTGCAAACATGCCTATGCAGGTATTTTGGTATTTTTAAGAAAATACTAACGAATAGCATTTCTAATCTTATATACTTGTACATTTGGTTATAAAAAGAAGTCACAAACTACCTTCCAAAGTGGGTGTCCACTTTGCATTCCTACTAGTCATACATGAGCGTTCCTATTTTTCCATCTTCATTCACATTTGGTATGAACAGTGTTTTGGATTTGGCTGGCCTTGTAAGTGTGTAGTGGGACCACATTCTTGTCTTCATCTACATTTCCTCAACAGCCTCTGAGGTTCAGTATCCTTTCACATGCTTGCTTGACATCTGATATCTTCTTTGGTGAGATGTCAGTTTCAGGTTTTTGCCTAGTTTTTAATCACTTTGCTCATGCTCCTATGGTTGTTTTCTTCTTATACTTTTTGATATTGGCCCTTTGTAAATATTCTCTTCTAATCTGTAACTTGTCTTCTTCTTCTCAAAGCATTGTGTTTCACAGAGCTCTTTCTATTTTAAATGAAATCCAAGTGATCGATTATTTCTTTCCAGGATTGTGCCTTTGGTGTTGTATTTAAAATGTTATTATCATAACACAAGACCATCTAGATTTTTCTCCTATATTATCTCCTACAAACACTACAGTCTTGTTGCCTATGTAGATCTATGATCTACATTGAGTCTACTCCTTTGAAAGATACAAGTTCTTATTTGATTCATTTGCATGTGGGATGCCCAGTTATCCAGGACCATTGTTAAAATTATTATTTTTATGTTGCCTGTGCACCTTAAAAATTATATACAAAACACATATAATGCACAAAATTCATCTATTTAGATGTTTGTATTTATAGGTAGTATATGCTAAAGGATATTTGTATTTTTAGTATATTTATTTCTATGTGGTTCTACATCTATGTGAGCCTATTCCTTCTTTTTACGCCATTGGTTTGTCTCTTCTTGTACTGACACTGTAGTGCCTTGATTACAGTAGCTGTCAAGGAATCCAAACTTGGTGACTATCACTTTTCTTTGTTCTTCTTTTATTTTTTTTAATGGTACAGAGGATTGAGCCCAAGACCTTTGCAACAAGCTACATCTCTAAGACATTTTCCATTATTCTTCTGAGGCAGGATCATAGTAAATGACTAAGTTGCCCGGGATGGGTTTGAATTTGTGATGACCCTGCTTTAGGTTCCCAGAGTGTTGAGATTACAAGGCATGCACAACCACAATTGTGTATTTTTAAAACTGTTGTTAGCATGGTCTTGCACTGTGCGTATTACAATGCAAAACAATCTAAAAATTAAAAAATAATAGTATCAATGTGTGTGGAGTCATGTCAACTCAGAAACTCCATCTCTGCAGAAGAAGTCAACTTTCCCTGCTCATGTTTACTGCAACCCTCTTTCTTCAAATGATACAGAAGCCCCTGCTTGGAAAGCAACACACATTTCCCTTGGATTCAGCCCCTCCTCCCTCCTGCCCAGCTGTCCAAACACTAGGATACTGCAGGACTGCACCTTGTCTCCTGGGAGCAGACGAAAAGGAGTCGCAGGACTCAGACAACATGCAACAGCACCATGCTGAGTGTGTAGGGGACAGGATTCTGTGGCAAAGGAGAGCCGCTGGTGCTGTGGCAGACAGGAAGCAGAGAGAGAAGGGAGGAGATGGAGGGAGATGAACCCTGTTAGGTGACACCCATGTTGACCGCCTCTTCTGACCAGATCCCATCTCCTCTCAGCAGGTCAGGTATAAGCCCATAACCCAATCACCTTCCCAAAGACCCAACTATGAATGTGTGAGGCTCTTGGGGGACATCTAGCTATGTGAACACTGAGGGAGAAAGATTTGGAGGGGAGAAGACTGAAAAATAAAAGCTGTATATTGAGAGAGCTCCAGATATTGGCATGAAAGCCACCAGTCTTTGTTTACTTCTACACAGGAAGTAGTCCCAATAAATGATACAATAAACAACATGCGAGCACACAGGATGGCAGGGTTAATAGAAGCTCAGCAAAGTAAGCTCTTATGCTGCATGTCCCTTGGCACAGTATTATCTGAACGTGGACTATGCCAAGGGAGGGCATGAATGATAACTCCTACATCAGCTCTTATTCATTCACTGTAATGAGAGCACCTTCTTACGTTTTTATTGTTTTCTGCTTTTTCTATCATCCTAGTTGATGGCACACTTCAGAGATTTCTGCTGACGTGAAAAGTAAGGTAGGCAATAAGGTCATTCTGCAGCATTTATGGTTGGAACGAAATGGTGCATTGGATTGCTTCTTCAGCAAAAACTTCCTCTTCTGATGGGGCCACGATTTTTCATTGCATTTGAATTTTTTATCAATACTTAATGTACGGGAGTGTCACTGTAACAAGAAATTGAAATCTGATTCTCTTCCAAAAAAATGCAAATTATAAATAAAGATCAAAATAAAAGATAATAACAAGTAGAGTGATAGGTATTTCTCTGGTGGAAAAGGGATGGAAAGGTGGAGGGAAGGGGCAGGGAGAGGGGGAAAGGGGATGGAGAAAGGAATTAAGATGCCTTGTGTGTGTGAACCAACTGCCTGCATAGAATGGAAACATCATGCCCTACTCATATTTATAATAGCATTAAATTTTTTTTTAAAAAACAGCCCAGTATATTTAAACCCCTTATTCTTGGAATTTATTTGTAACTCCTCTATCCCTACTGATGGGCCAATTAATTCATTTAATTTCCTCAGAAATTTCATTGAATATATTTCATAAACATAAATCTTAAATATAAAAATAAGCCCTATGTTTATGTTTCATAATACTGAACATGTTCTAAATCATTGCTCCCATCATGTAATACTGAAAAATTTTAAATATTTTTTTGTTTTTTCTTTATTCTAAAGTTGACACTTATTTCTGGTAATATAGAATTTAATATAACATTCCAGAGTTATAGTTCCTGATTAAAACCTTGTTCTACTACATCTACTTGTTTACTTCAATGACTCAGGGCCTAATATTTCTTATTTAAGTGAGTAAATAAAAAATGTTATCTAATGTAAAGTGCTGTTTGAGAACTACATTGTGTTTTACATGGAAAGAGCTTATAATTCAGATGTACATTTTAACATACTCAGTATGACTTTCGTTACTGAGAGATATGTACAGAGGAAAAAAGAAAGAAAACACTGTGTTCTTACCCTAGAGAGATAAAAAACTGCTAATATTTTATTCTTCCAGATCCTTTATCTGGTAAATACAAATCATTCTATAAAGTAAATATTAGTAAATATGTTGGCAGTGGGAATGCTTCTAATCTAAGAACATGTAAATATTCCTTAATAGAATTTGAAATTATGATAAGTTGAGATTTTTGGACATGTTTCAAAATGTACCCAAACAGAGTGATGATAATTCAAAGCTTTCATTATAATGTAGAGATTTTTAAAAACACATTCCAAAACTTACATTTATATTTTAAGGACATTAAATCTCATTCCTGACTCAGGTTTGTAAAAAAATTAAAATTATAAATAGTCATTATAGTTAGAATGAGGGTAGTCGATTTAGTAATAGCATTATTGTTTAGATGTAACATTGACAGACGTTGAAAAGTATACTTGTGTAAAATGTATCCCTCGTTTTAAGTGCTGAGTTCAAAAGCAGGGTCTTGCCTGTGCTAGCCAAGCTAACAAGCTAACACCCTTCTACTCCATACAAACTGTTGTTTCTTTGTTAATATGATTTTTTTATAGCACTCGCAAGCATAAAAAAACAAATAATTTTTGCTCACTTTTCTAAAACTCTGTACCATATAATGATTCATTATCAACTATTTAGAATGTCAAGATTATCTCCTTAAAATTTAAATAATGCATTGTATTTTTATGGTAATAAAAGCTTTTCAAAATAATCGTCCAAATAGTGAACTAAGCATAATGCGTACTCCTTGAAATTTGAGTACTAAAACCCAAAAGTCTGTTAAAGAATAGTCGGGAAGAAAAATATGTGGTTACCTTATATTAACTTTTCCAAAGGAAAAAACATCTCAATAGATTAAAAAGAGATCTGTTACATTAAAAAAGCTATACTATATATATATAGCATTATAGAATAAAACATTAACTTAATATAGTTGTGTGTTAGAAATACAGTTAGGAGAAAAAAGTTTGATACTTTGACCAAATCACCTATAGTATATTATATTACTATATACAATATAGATTTGTAGAATACAATATTTATTTATCAGTGAAGATAAAAATGAAACCAGTAAATAAAATTGCTCATTTCAATGTTTTACTTCATGCTCCATTTATATTTATGAAGCCTGGTTCAACATATCTTCATTGAACCTGATCCTTTTCTAAATAAACACACACACATGCACACACACAGTTTCTGGAAGTATTCTGTGAAGTTGAATTCAGCTCATCCAAGTGACAAAAACGGGGAATAAACATAATCCTTTATGTCAATTTTTGGGTATTTCAATGAACACTCTTTTGAATTATCTCATGCGAGATAATACATCATACAGCTATTAGAATTAATCTCATTATAGTTGTTTTTAATAGATTTTTAGAATATATATTCTCTTATTTTAATGGACTGTCTCTACAAAGTTGTCCATGAATGCTGTTATTTGTAATATGTATTGATGATGAGTAATGAGGAAGTACTTCATTACCTGTTTGAATTCTGTTCAAAGAACAAAAGAAAACAGTCCAGCTTTTATTTCTTTTTCAAGTCTTATTTTTCTTCTCCTTATTGGTTATATTTGGTCTTTCCTGCTAGTTCTTGTTAATCAAAAGTTTCATCAATACGTGTCTAATGCATGAGAGAGTCATGACAGTGGAAAGATAATTCAACTAATATTAAAATGATGATGGTGATGAACATGAAACCTATTGGTTCAGAATACAATTCCTTGACACTCTTGTGACACCACCACTATCACAACTTACAAAGTTTGAGGGAAAAAGAGAAGCAAACATAGGAAGATAAAATTAGATGATATGTAAAAGAGAAAATAGGTTTTCTGTACAAGAATATGATCTGACTGTTGTTTTAATTTGCATCTCTCAAATGATCACTGATGTTGAACATTTTTTCATGTATTTATTTGCCATTTGTATTTCTTCATCTGAGAAGTATGTATTCATCTCAGATGCCCATTTTTGGATTGGGTCTTTGAATTTGGGGTCCTGCTTCTTTTTCAAATCTTTATATGTTTTAGATATAAGTCCTTTGTCTGAGAGACAGCTGACTATACTTTTTTCCCACTCTGTGGGTTATCTTTTCACTCTGTTGGTGATTTCTTTTGTTGTGCAAAAGCTTTTTAATAAGATGAGGTCCCAGTTGTTGATTCTTTGAAGTATTTCTGTGCAGTTTGAATTTTGTTCATGAAGTCTCTACCTACACCTATGTCTTCAAAGATTTCTACCAATTTTCTCCAGTAGATGTAGTGTTTCTGTTATAGTAATTACATATTTGATTCATTTTGACTTTAGTTTAGTGCATGGTGATAGACGTGGGTCTAGTTTTTAGTCTTTGGCATGTGGAAAGCCAGTTTCTCCAGCATTGTTTATCCAAGAGACTATCTTTCTTCCAGTCCATGTGTTTGTCTCCTTTGTCAAAGAGAAGGCGGCTGAGTGTGTTTGGAGTTGCATCTACATCTTCTATTCTTTTCCACTGATCCTCATGTCTGTTTTTTTTTTGTAGTTGCTGTTGTTGTTGCCAGTACCATGCTGATTTTATTACAGTAGGTTTGTAGTACAATTTCAGGTCAGGGACTTACTCCAGAAAGATTAGCTACTCTCAAGAAATTAACCAATAACAAATGTGGGCAGGGCTGTGGGGAAAAAGGATCCCTTCTCCACTGTCAGTGGGAATGAAGACTGGTGCAACCACTGTGTAAATCAGTG
>RJWT010015788.1:0-20231 GCA_004365215.1 Cuniculus paca | reverse complement strand
GGAAAGGGGAAAGGATGGAAGGGAAAAGGGAAAAAATGCAAGTCAGTTATACTATTAGTGTCTCTTAGTTCATTGAAAGGGAAGGTTTGTGCTAATATCAATTGAAGAAATTTTTATGTCTGTCTTGGCTTTTTTTTTATTTGTTGTTGAGACAAAATACCTGATGCCCAAAGTGAAGGAAGGAGAGGTTTATTTCTTATAGTTTTGGGGGTTTTAGTCTATAGTTGGTATGACGGCAGGGTGGTATGGCTGAGGGACAGCCATTTATGGCGACTGAAAGCAGCAAGAGCGAGCTGCACAAAAGAAGGAAAAACACACCTTTTTTTTGACCTTACATTGTATGTTGGCTCCACCCCTGGGTGGGTGCAGCACTCATACTGCCAATCCCAGCACTAGACAATGAGTCAATCACAAATGCTAGATTTAGCTGCTTCTATGCCTATGTGAGGCCTGGGGGCCACGTAGATACAAACTGTAACATTTCAACCCTGGCCCCTCAAAGACTCATATATATCTCTTATACAAAAGACATTAGTTTAATCTCTTAGAGTTGCCAAAGTCTTAACAGTTTTAGCATTGCTGAAAAGTCCAAGTCTCAAGTCTTTTCTAAGATCTAAGGCAAACTCTTAGCTGCAAGACCCTGTATAAATGAAAAGAAAGTTAAACACTTTCAACATGTAATGGCACAAGATAGACATTACCATTCCAAAACTTACAAACAGGGGAATACAAAGCATTGGAATCAAGGTAAGTCCAAAATCCAGCAGGGAAAATATTAAGTCTTGTAGCTGTATATTTAGCATCTGAAGGAATCTGTGGCAAATTGTGAGTTACAAAGGGCTTGTGTGGCTCTACCCCCATGACACACTTAGTTTTTACAACTTTTTTTTTAGGTCTGCTCTGCTCAATCTTTGCAGCTTTTTTTAGATGGTTTATGCTCTTGGCTTTTTTAAATTTTGGGGGACTCCACTTTGGCTTTACACTCAAAGTTTTACACATTGCCCTCTCAGTGGCACACTGCCGGGCCTCTCAGGCCCTGTGAAATTGGGGTGGAAGCCTTTTTAACCTCAGAACTCATGCATTCTCCATGTGCCTAAAACCAGTGCCATGTGGATGCTGCCACAGTCCACTACCAGCTGGAGCAGTAGCCAGGCTTTTTTTTTCTCTTGGCTGTACGGGTTGAGTTCCTGGATTGCTGAGCATTCTGAACCTGATTGCAGGGAACAGATTCTCTATATTGCTGCCATTTTGGAACCTGGTGTGGCCTCCACCATCATTCTGAAATGTGGCACACTGCAGCTTTTTTCCCTGGGCAAAGTCTTTTACTTTTTATCTTTGAGACTGCAAAGAGTGGAGGCCTGCTGCTTTCTGGGATGCCCCTACGCCATCTTTTTTATTTTTTTTGTTTCTTCTCAGCAATCGAGGTCTCAGCTCTATCTACTGTCTACAGCTTTTCAGCCAAACTCACAATGTTTTAAATCACCATGCTGGGCTTTTTGCTCTTGATTTTCAACATAAATCTTGCTAAAAGCTGCCAAAAATAGCCATTCCACAGCCTCTATATTTGACTGCCTTGAATTTTTTTTTTTTGCCAGATTAATCAGGCCACTGCCCTTAATCTCACTCTCAGGCAAAATCTCTGGACATGAGCAGAATGTAGACAAACTTTCTGCCAAGCCATAACACACATCATCTGGAGTCTAACAACCAATGTAGTTTTTCTTTTCAGCAGAAACCTCCCAAGCCTGGTTGTCACCGGAAGGCTCTCTATCAGCCTTCTGGTCTCCTGAGCTCTGAACAGAATCTCCCATGCAGAACAGCGTAAGCTGTTTTAGCTCTACTCTTTTAGGTGACATCTCTGAACGTTTTTAAACTCTTCTCACAAGCCATTCCCAAAGGCTTTTGAACCACATGGTCAGGTACAGTCATAGCAACAACCCCATTCTTGGTACCAAATTTTGTCTTGGCTGTTTTTTTATTTGTTGTTGAGACAAAATATCTGACACCCAAAGTGAAGGAAGGAGAGATTTATTTCTTAAATTTTGGGGAGTTTTACTCTATATTTAGTTGCTTTCAAGGCAGGGTGGCATGACTGAGGGGCAGCCATTTATGGTGGCTGCAAGCGGCAAGAGTGAACCGTGCAAAAGAGGGAAAAGCACACCTTTTTCTCAACCTTACATTGTATGTTGGCTCCTCCCCTGGGCGGGTGCAGCACTCACACAGCCAATCCCAACACTAGACAATGAATCAATCACAAATGCTAGATTTAGCTGGTCCATGACTACATGAGGCTTGGGGGCCACCTAAATACAAACCATAACAATGTCCATATCTTGTACTCTGAGTAACCACTGACAGTATGCAGTTTATTTGCTCTTATTATTCTCCTATTTTTTGTTATGAAATTTTGTTTTACCTTTTCACATAAAATAAAAAAAACCTTTGCTTCACCTGTCACATCCAAGGCAGTCTTCACACATGTCAAGTGCATGCTCCATGCACATGTCTCACTTACACTGACAGTGCATGTCCTTAGCATCCTTTCCTATGTGACAGTCTTGTCCCTACTCTACTTGTTTTGTCAGGATATTCTTGCTATATTGTATAACATAAGCTTAGCAGGGAAATAAGATATCAACATCAATATGAAATGATTGCTTAGAATAGACATCAGCATTTTCTCAACAGCTGTAAACTTACAAAACATAAAAGATAACATCAAAAATAAAAACCTATGTTTACAATGTAAATAAAAACAAAAGTCTACCACAGAAATAAACTTTGCATCAACTGTCACACCCAAGGAAATCACACATGACAACTGCATGTTCCATAGACAAGTGTCACTTACATTATAGCACATATGTTTTGTTTTCTTGTAGGGCACAATTGACATCTTTTTGATTTTCTGTTGTCACAGTGGGTCTTTTGATGCTGTTACTACCTGTTCACCTGTCAGCTCACTAGTGTACTCCACAAATTTTTTGGGTAGTTTCCTGGGCAGAAACATTTTGTTTTTCCTCTGCTTATAAGCAGATCTCTTATAAGCTCCAATCCCAATCCTCTATGAAAATTTCTCTGTGATATTTTGCACTTGTGATTTTCTTTGGAAACTCACATTATTTATGCCACATATGTTTAGGATTCAGCAAAATACAACTATTGGTCAATGCTATATATTTCAAGTGACATATTTAGTATGTAACTCATCAACAACATTCACTCTACCTTTACTTTGTTGTAGAAAATTTCCATCTGAGGTTTCTGTTTTGACAAGGTTTCCCTGTCAGTATTTTCATCATGGTGAAATGTTGATATCAGCAGTACCAGCTGGTTTTTCTTTGCCACACATGAGACCAATTTTACATCTTTTTGAAATCCAAAGATTGTACTACATGATTCTCTGTTTTGAAATTGCAACATTTCTTTTAGAATTTCTGCTTTATCCCTGCATGCAGCTCTTGTACTGGTCAATTTATGCTCTGTTAGCAAATGTAACATCATTTGAAAACAGGTAAACCAATTGTCAAATGTCACATTCTGATTAATTTGAGAGATGGAAGCAACAAGCCTGTTCACAACATCATTCAGTTTATTATTTCACAAATAAGGACCTAATGTCTACATTGAAAGCATAATAAGTTAATTATATGTCTACATTGAAAGCATAATAAGTCTTTGTATCTACAAGACATAAATTATGTCATATTTTGACTCATCACTTTTCAGTAAGTCTTTTACAGAATTCATGTGATCACCATGAGAAATCACTGCCAAGTACATTAGACCTACCAACGCTTTCAGTTCAGCTAGTGAATTGTCAAAATAAATACATTCTCAAATATGCCTATTGGTGCATTGCTGTTTTCTTCATAATGTGAATCTAGGACGTCTTCATTCCCTGTCTGTATAGTCAATTCTTCATTTCTCCATCATAGGAACTTTGACTCACATGACCAAGTTACAGTCATCATCATCATCATCATCATCATCATCATCTATCCACACCAATCGTCTATTATAAAACCATGTATTTTGCCATAATGAATCATCCTCATCATCCATGCATGAGTAATCTGATGATTCACTTTTGACCTCCTCCAAAACTTGCAAATATGGTTTTTCATGTGCCATTGCACTGATTTGGGCTACTTCTAGCAGAAAAATTGAAATAAAACTTCTTTTTTTTTTTTAACAAATCCTGGAGCATTGTAGGTCTATTGGACCCTCTGTGATGCTCAGGTAAACATACTCAAACAAAGTTACATGGAGCATAAGGTGGGAAAAATCTCATTTTGGCACTTTTGCATATGAGCACACCTTGCCATTTGTCATACCAAGTGGGTAAACACATAGGTTGTTTCCTACATTCCTCAAGGAATGATACTGAGGTGTACAGCTGGCTACTATTACACTAAAGTCTAAATGTATAGTAGAAAAGTACGGGATGGGTCTGCTGAACCCAGTCTTATGTACCTGGAAATTTAATATTTGTTTAATATAGCTGTGTGTGGTGGCATTTGATATCCATATATCTATATATCTACATATCTATATCTATACCTATATATATCTTCCTCTTGGATTGTTCCCTTAAAAAGTAGGTCTCCCATAAAAACTATATTTTCTTTGCCTCTCTTCTTTGTCTCTTTTGATCAGTCTTGGTGTGAAACCCACTTTTTCTACAGATAGAATAGCTACCCCTATTTTTTTCCAAGTTCTTATCATTTAGAATACTTTTCATCCTATGACTTTTAGCCTATGAATTTCTTTTTGGGTTAAATATGTTTCTTGTATCCAGTATATTTTTGGATTTTGTTTCTTGATCCACTTTACCAGTGTCTCTTTTCATTGGTAAATTGAGACCATTAACATTGATAGTTATAACTGATATTCATTGACTTATCCTTGTCAGTATTTTCCTGTTGTTGATTCCTTTTCTTTCCCCCCTTTGTTTAGATGCTTACCTTGCCTGGTGGGTTCATTCTATTGAAGGTTATGGAATTGTAATCTTTGGTAACTGTTTCTGGAATAGTGTTTCTGGAATTATGGAGTACTGGTTTGGTGGTCATGAATTTCTTCAGATTTTTCTATCATGGAAGTATCTTATTTCTTGATCAATATGCAATTTAGTTTTTAAGGGTAAATGTAGGTTTCAATGTAGGTTGGAGTGTTTTCTTTCTTTCTCTCTTTTTTTTTTCTTTTAGTGCTTGAAATACTTCAACCCCTCCTTAAGGGTTTGTGTTGAGAGGTGAGTGGTGAGTCTGATGGGCTTTCCTTTATAGGTGATTTTTTTTTCTCTAACAGCTTTTATTATTCTATTCTTGTGTTGAATTTGTAGAATCTTGTAGATTTTTTTTATTCTGTCTAATTGGAGTTCTATGTACCTGACCTATCTGTTAGTCAATTTCTTTTCCTGTACTTGGGCAATTTTCTACCATTACTTATGTGAACAGGATTTTTAATGTCCTGGTATTTCCTGAGTTTTCGTTGATTCTGACCAGTCTGATGTTATTCTTTGCGTCACCAAGCAGCTGTTGAATTATTTTTTGTTGTCCTTTTCTCTTTTTAAGAAATATTTCTTTTAATGATTGTTAACCACAAACCTGTCTTCTAGAGTTGATGTTCTGTCCTCATGTTGGTTGATTCTGTATATACTCTTAATAGAATTTTTATTCTAGATATGTGTTTGAATTTGTTTCATGAATTTCACTTCTTACGTTGTTTCTCATGGTTTCCATCATTTTCCTAAGCTTCTCTATTATTTTTTATCTGTATTTACTCTAGACTCACTAGCCATGTCCTTCATTATGGTAATCATCTCTTTAGTTATCTGAGAAATTATTTTTGGTGTGTTTTTTTAGAGCTTCATTCATTGCTTTGTTACTTCCATTGTTACCATTTCAGAGAGCGCAGGTGGGCAACTTTTGATTTGTTCCATGTCACCGTCCTCTGGGTTCATCTTTGGTGAGCTGGAGATCTGGAGTTGCATCTTGCTTCCATGTTCTCTTATTTTGTATTTTTTAAAATTTATTTTCAGTGTTATGCTTGTAAATTGTTTATGGTACATAATTTTATTACTGGTATGAAGAACTCCTTAGGAAATGACTACTTTTCAAAGTTGTCTTCTAGGGGTGGCTCACTTTTGGCTTTTGAATCTGTCACATAATCCTACCTCTTCATTTTATTAGGGATGAGAAATTGCTGTCTATGTGGCCTATCCCCTGGTTCTTTGGTACTGAACTATAATATTGTTTATCACCCTTAGACAATCTCAGTCTTGGCACACAAGAAAGAACAACTGATTAGAACAACTATCACCTTAAAGTAGTAAAATCAGTAGTAATAATAGGATCAAACACACCTTAGAAAACGTCAAACTGATAAATGTCAATTTACCACCTTAACTATATGAATAAGATTTATAGTAATAAAAAACTTTAAAATAAACCAGAAAGTTGAAAACAGTTAATATTATCTCACTTGAGTGATTTTAACCCCTAGGGAGAAAATTTAGAAGGGATAAGAGGAAAAAAAAATAGAGAAATGGAAAAGAAGAAAAAGATTAGAAGCAAAGTTTAAGGACAAAGGAAGATTATCTGTAAGAAACTGCTCAAAACAAACAAAAAAGCTCAGAGAAAAAGAGGAAGATTACCGAAGCTTTTAGAGACCAATGAAGAAGACAGGAGAGAAACAAGGAAGAAACAAAAACAAGACCTAAACCCAACAAAACTAAAAACTATGTTTACATTCATGAAAAAGTAGAATATACAATCCAAAAAAAAAAAAAAAGAGAGAGATTTCAAGCCTGTAGTTATCTTTTGGGAGCTACAGTTTTGTGGTAGTGTCCACGTCAGGAAATGTCTCTGATATTAGTAGGCAAAGAAAGCAGACGGAGCCTAGAATCTATATTGTATGATCCCAGCAAGCTTCCAGTAGAATTAGGGCAGGGTGCTGCATTAGCCCAGTCAGGCTGCAGTAGAATAGAGTGGGTGGGGTATACATTCACTCTGCAGATCATGCTGATCCTAGTCTCTAGTTGTGGATCTGTGACCTAGGTTGTTCAGCTCACAACATTGTGAGTGCTTCTTCCTGGCTTGACCTTGGCTTCCTGATCCTGTGTCTCCCAGAGCCGCACCCCTTCCAGGTACTTGGAGCCCCAAAATGAAGACAACACATGGCTGCTCCAAGTTCTAGGTTCAGCTGGCCCCATGCCAAAATGGCATCCAGCCAGTCACCCTTTTGGGGAATATTTGTACTGAAGTCACCCCCACTAAAGCCCACAGCATCCTCCGCGCTACTCTGTTGGTGCATTTTTCTTTAGAGGTTTCCATGGTTCCCCACTGTCATTGCTTCTGTGTAGACTCAAGCCTCCACTCTGGCGCCATAAGCTGGAAGTCAGGGAGAAAAGCACAGTTTACCGTCTCCCTCTTCCACACTGAGGTCTGTCACTTGCTCACCCTGTGGGCTCCAATTCTCCTTCAGAACTTTCCTGGGTCTCAGAAATCCACCTCCCTCTTTCTCTTCCCAAGTTGCTACAATCTACTGTCTGGTCTCCCAATCTCAGGAAGGTTGATTTCCCACTGCTCACTGTGCCACTCTCTTCCCAGAAGTCCCCAGTCTGAGGTTTTAGGCAAGTTTCGCACAAAATTCACCAGGCAAAAAATAACCTCAATATTTGTATGTTAAACATTTAATGAATGTTCTATTGTCCTTATTTTCAAAGATGTCCTTAATACTGTTTTCCTTAGCTTCTTTTCTTAGAAGATTACAACTAGGAAAATCAATTAATTTGGATGATGCCACCTGATGTTAGAACTCTTAGCACTATCTCCATTTTCTTTCATTTAATTCTTTCCCTTTTAAGCTTAGTATGAAAAAAAATTCAAGAGATGTTATCTTCTAGAACCATAAATAGTTGAGATGAAGAGAAAGTTAATGGTATCAGCTCAAAGCTCATCATAGTCTTACACATGGTAAATGGCTGATAGCCCAACATCCTTTAAAAAATATGTTTCATATAGACATTTATTCTTGGTACCTTCGTTTAGTTTGTGTATTTTTTATTAAAGAACAATGGGGTCATTTAAACCACTCTCATGTTAAGGATATCTCTGAGATTTTCATGGACAAGTGTTCTTACTATTGCAACTGTGTTTGTAAATGCATTTAACTCACCACCAGGCTTTCTGTCTTCCATCAGGTTTCTCATCTACACACAGGTTATCATGTTCTAGTAGTTATCTATGAAACTCACAGAAAGAAGATTGTGGTATAGAACTTTGAAATGACTGTTTCTTCTACCTCTGTTGAGAATCATAGAAAATTATCCAAACAGTGACCTCTTCTTTCTCTCTTTTCAGGGTTCAAGGCACTAGGACGAGTCAAGACTCATGGTTTAGATTGCATACTCCAGGGTTCCAAGCCTTGCGTCTGGAGTGTCTCATCAGCTCAGAGGCTTCTTTGTCCATAAGCCGGGACTTATGCCAGTAAGTACTCAACTGTAAAGAGCTAACCACTCTTCTGAGTTTTGTAACTGAGCTTTCAAATATTCATTGTGTGGATTTTAAAGCTTGTGCTCTTATAGGGCTTTGTGAGCATGTCACTGTTTATGAAGGTGAAATTAAAGAGCTTGCATGCAATGGCTCAAAGGGTGGGTGCCACAAGTTAGACCTGTGTAAATTCTGTGTTACTGTAAGGTTCCACCTATGATATCATTGCAGACATGCAAGGCAACACACTCCAACTTCACCATCCTGATCTTATCAAGCTCATGATTCCTTTTCTTGTTATTATATTGAATTTGGCTTAGGTTCCCCTGTATGTACTCTAAACCCTGAAAATGCAAAAGTCTCCTGTAGTTAAAAGCTGTCTGGGCCTAGTGAGACTAATCTGTTATAAAAATATAGCTCAGTTTTCTAATCTTTTCCATTTGACACATACCTAAAAGTCAGTGTCTCTTCATAGTACGATACTTATTTGTCTTTAAGTGATTAGAAAATCTAAAATTATTGACTGAATGGTAAGGAAGAATTACATTAAGAACCTTCATTCTTGTATCAACTGAGAATTAAACTGCCTTATAGAATATGGTAAATAAACCTGTATTGTTAGATGTGTAAGAGAGAAATGAGAATATGGGGCCATTGGGAAAAAGGAAGCAGTGTCTCAGGGGAGAGTGATGATAAACTCTTTGAGTATGTGTTAGGCAATTACTGAAGTTTATTGATACTAGCTGTTTTTAAAATTATTTTTATATGTTAACTTTCTAGAGTTGTTAATTTTTCCCTTGAATTGGATATGGATTGTACTTTCTGACTTGATTGAAAAATATTAACTTATGGGGATTGTTCAGTTTCCTTACACCATATCTATTCCATGCATAACTAATGGTGAGTCAGCTGGGTTTTACATTAAAAATAGAGATTTCCAAGACTTGTTCCTATTTAAGGGCTTGGATCCCAAATTCAACAGCTGAAAGCTTTTTCTGTAAGGCCAACTAGACATGCTCATATACTCTCACTAGTTTTATAATACTAGAAGTCTAGCCAGAGCGATAAGGCAAGAAAAAGAGATAAAAGACATCCAAATAAGAAAGGAAAAAGTAAAATTATATGTTTGTATATATAGAGAGAAAATTTTATTGAGGATAGAATATCCACAAACAAAAATCAACTGCATTTGTATACAGTAACAACAAACAGTCTGAAAAGATTATGCTACTATCTAGAATAATATCAAAGGACTAATGTATTTAAAAATAGATTTAATCAAGGATATAAAAGATATGCACATTGAAAATATTGAAATAGTGATGAAAGAAATTGAAGAAGACAAAAGTTAATGTTAACCAGTGATAGCCAGTGATCTTGGAAAAGGAGTGATAATATTGTTGAAATATCTATACTACCCACATTATTTACAGGCTAAATGCAATCTCTATCAAAATTCCTATGACATTTATTATTAAGAAATAGAAAATGCCAATCTAAAAATTTGTATGGAACTGTGAGAATTTCAAATACTGAAAGCAATATTGAGAAAGAAAAAGGTGGAGGCATCTTTTTGTCTGATTTCAAAGTATATTATAAACCTATTGTAATAAAAAACAGTATGGAATTAGCATAATAGTGAACACACAGACCAACAGAAAAGAATAGACAGATCAGAAATAAACCTACTCATATCTTGTCAACAAATGCCCCCCCCAGAAAAACACAAGAAAGCACAATAGAGAAAAGACATTGTCTCTGTAAATAGTCTTGGGAAAACTTAATATTCATAGGCAAGGGAATTAAATTAAACCTTTATTTTGCATTTTATGCAAAAATAAACTCAAAATGGGTTAAATACTTAACTTGAAAGACCTACACTGTAACTATTCCAGAAGAAAATGTGAGGTAGAAGTTCTTAGCCATGAGTCTTGACACAGGCAACTGGTGTAAAAATAGGCAAGAGAGCCGGGTGTGGTGGCTCACGCCTGTAATCCCAGCACTCAGGAGGCTGAGACAGGTGGATTGTTGTGAGTTCGAGACCAGCCTGGGCTACAAAGTGAGCTCAAAGCCAGCCTGAATGGCATAGTGAGACTCTGTCTCAGAAACACCAGGGCTGGGGATCTAGCTTAGCAGTCTAAGCACCTGCCCAGCAAGTGCAAGGTCGTGAGTTCAATCCCCGGTGCCGCAAAAAAAAAAAAAAAAAAAAAAAAAACAAGAGATGCATTGCCATTTACAGCAGATTAATGTAAATATAGAGTCTTATGCCAAGTTAAAAAAAAAACCTAACAGAAAGATTAATGTTGCATGAGCTCAGTATCTGTGAAATCTAAATCAAATTCCTGAAAATAAAGTATAGAGTGGTAGATCCAAGGAATGAGGGGTGGGGAACTTTTGGAGCAGTGGAGTGATCAAAGCATAAACACTTCCAAGTATAACTAGATTCTAGAGAGCTGATATACAGCATTGTGACTAATTATAATGCATCATGTATCAGAAATTTACTTGAATATAGATTGAGGTCTTCATCATAAAAAAGATAATCATAGTATGATGGATATGTTTATTAGCTTGTATATTTATGTATTGTATATTTATGTTAAAACATTGTTATACACATTGTATACTATGGAAGATGGGGAGAATTTATTTGGTATTCATCACATATTTGCATCTTTCAGTGACACTATTGTCCATGTCACTGATCTTTCTTGTGTGACTGGTGGGATGAAGATGGAGACCGACAGACAAACATGAATCCTAATCCCATTTTTATGTTGTTCCTTTCTTGGATTCTCCCTTTATTAACATATATGCTAAGAGAAGACACTGATTTTAATTCAAGTGAATGGAAGTCAGCACGTTACTCTCTCAGAGATACTTGTGAAATAATATAAAATTGGCTACACCTGTATGAGAGCTTTCCTAGCTAATTGAATCTCCATCGAACTTTAAGAAAATTACATTTTCCTATGATTGGTCAATGTAAAATCCATGCTGAACTTCCTATATATGTTGATAAATTTTCTGTCACCATAGAAAATGCCTGAGATAATCAATTTATAGAAACAAAAGGATTACTGTGACTCCCAGTGTTGGAGGTTCCAGTCCATTACCCACTGGTCCTGTTACTTTGGACCAATGGCAAGGCAGCAAGCACATTCTGGTGAAACTCTGTAATGGAGTAAAACTGCACACCTTGTAGAAGAGAGTAAAAGAGAAAAAGACAAATAGACTAGGGTCCCACAATCCCTTTTCAAGACAAGACCTCACCGACTTATAGACAATCATCACTTGGTCCCCACCTCTTAAAGATTCTACCACTTTCCCAGAGTATCAAGCTGGGATCAAGACTTTAACATATAGACTTTTGAGAAGCATTTAAGATCCAAATTCTAATACCAGTTAACTCCAGTTGATGGTTAATATATCAGAGACCAGTGAGTAGGGACCAAGCTAGCAAAAATCTTTGTAAACACAGTGCTTCAAGATGCTGTTCCTGATCAGTTGGTGTTTTTCTGATCTTTTTGGCAAATGCTTCAGTATTTTTAATCTTTTACAGTCTAGATCCTCTGGATCTAAAAGAAACTGTAATTCTAATTTGTCAGCTCTTTCAATATTCATTTAATCAGACGCATACAAGTTAATTTCAGTAGATAAAACATATTTTCATTATCTCCATTCATATTCAAATTAGTGCTTTTAGAATTAATTTGACTTCTCATAAGTACTATCATCACATTTTTTTGTAATGTTAAACTGTTTTAACTCTGTTATTTTTGTCACTCCTAATTGCATCATTGTCTACAAGTTGTTGTCCAATAATCACATGCTTCAGCATCTTGAGATTCTGCAAGGTATATGTAATTCAGTATTTGTTAGCAGTATTTAAATCTGATGAAAATTTGCAATATTGAATAGTCAGTCCCTTCTTTATGTTGATCTTGTTAAAGCAATTTAAAAGACTATTCTACAGAAATTAACACACAGAGTTATTTTATATAATTTTATTTACTTATAAATTATGTGGTTATTAGTTTTCATTCGAAAACTTATCTGGTCAATCCCTGTTATGGGTTGTATCTAGATAGCTCCCCAAAGCCTTATGCAGTCATAGGTGGGGCTTTTCAGAAGTGACTGGATCTAGGGTGTGTGATGCTGGGATTAAGGATGTGTGATTACTAAATTAGTCCACTGATTGGTTTGGCATAGTTCTGAATGTAGATAATGGGAAACCCATCCCCAGTGTGTGTGGCATCATCCAAAGTGTGGGTAATCTGAATTAAATATAAAGGACAGAAAGAGGGCTCTTCCTTTCACTTGCTACTTCACTGCTTTGCTTCCTTCTGCCTGCCATGAACTGTTTCTTCTATGTGATCCCCCTCTGCCATGCCACCCTGCCTTGGAGCCAGATAACTATGAGCTAAAACCTCTATATATTGTGAGCTATGATAAACCTTTCCTCCTTCAACTTTGGTTGTTGGGTATTTAGTCTCAGCAGTGAGAAAAGCAACTAAGACAATTGCCCAAGTATATTTACTTCCTATATATGCCTATTATTCACCTTTCATGGATGAAGAAAAGGAGCATTTAAAAAATGCATTTGTGAAAGCCAAGTGAATCCAGGCCTACAGTGTCTTATCTTTGAAAATTGAATGAAATGAGGACACTAAACATGAAGCCTGCTTCTGTTCATGAGTGAAGTTTTCTTGAACCTAAATACTGAAGTACAATAGAAGCTTTCTTTCTCTCAATAAATATATTCTTCTCTTAACCTCCATTATTCCTAAAATTCATTCTTCAATTTTAGAGAACACGAACTCGCCAAACATCTAGTAGGTTGGGAGTTTCTTTCCCCTGTATCATTTGGAGGTCTGCCACCGAGATCATTGGATGGAGGTAAGAGTTTGCTCTTGTTTCATAGACTCTGGACTGGGTTTCATTTAGGTAACAAATTTTTATGCTTCAAATTGCATTATGTTTTTGCCCATTGCTTATAAATGGTTGTGCTTTGTCTTTGCTCATCGCTTAAAATTGCTTATGCTTTGTCTCTTATATAGTTTTGTTAAAATGATGATAAATCCAAGGTTATAAGGTTGTGTTCCTTCTTTAATGGAATATTTTTATTCCTATTTTGTTCTTGTACATGTTGCCTTTGAAGTAGTTACTAAATTTACTGGTACTCCTTTCTTGACTTTAGACAGTAGTGCTAGAGAGACTAATGTTAGAACACCCATAGTGGACTTTAATATAGACTTCTGTAAAATGGGTCTTCTTAAATAAAATCTATTTCAGACTTAGAAAATATACATGCCTATAATGAAACATGGGATTCCTTCTACCAGTTACATGACACAAGGTCGGTGGCCATTCTTAAGATTTGGAGGACAGATTTCCCTGGGACAGACTGGCTGTGGTCCTTCTCTATACTCTAGAGGAAATATCAAGCCTGTTCTGTTTCAGTTTCCTTTCTCTGGCCTTATTTCTAATCTTTTGCTGTCATTTTGTACTTTCATTTTTAGAGGCATGTAAAATTAGAAAGAAAAGAACTTGGACTGTTACAAACTTTTCATCCTAAGTGAAGTTCATGGAAAATGAGCATTTACTAATGCAAAAGACAGGGAAATCAGTTTAGATGAGGGACACATACTCCATCTCTGGGTCAGATGAGACATTGGAATTTTGCCTGTCCAGGAGAATACACACAAAAGCTATGTCCCAGCTTAGTGTTCTGGGCAGGTCTCTTAAGCAAGTGAACCTGAGACACAGTGGAAAGAATTGACTTCTGGGTGAAACCAGGAGCTATTTCCAAAAGTACCACACTTATGGGACCAAAACATATTTAGATTAAAGAGGCTCTTCAACCTTTCATTTATATATATAAAAAATACTTTGGTATTAAGTTGTAGCCTTTAAAACCCTTACCCTAAACTTATAAAGTGCTAGGTAATGATCTTGCACAGGCTTTTAACTATCCCTTATAGAACTTTGTCAAACAGGGGTTACTCTGCCAGCTAGTTAAATGGTTTTAGAGCCACTGCCATTCTTAAAGCAGAGGACAGGTTTCTCCAGCATTTCTTTGGTGAATCCCCTTTGAAGCCAATGGCCTATGGAATGTTGACCAGACAGACAGTTGGATTCCTTACTGGAGACTGATCTCTGGTTGTATGGACCAATAGAAACTGAGGGGTCATGGCCAGGGCTACTCTTTGGTGGATACCCAAAGGTTCCTCAGTGGAAATGGGCTCCTGAACACAGACAAATCTCCCCTTACCTATCATACTTATATCTCTTTGCTAGTAAACTAGAAACTCTCCTTAAGCTTTTCAATCGATTTTGAGATCACTTAGGCTACTCCTCCCTTCAGATATTAGGCTGAGGCAGCTGGCAGCAACTGTTTACAATTCACAGCAGCTAGTAGGGGAATGATTTGCATTTGTGCCTTACATATATTAATTAAGAGAAGGAGGAAATGAAACTGCACAGCTAAATTATTCAAAAGGAGAACAGAGGAGATTAAAAATGATCAGTACTGGGGCTGGGGATTTAGCTCAAGAGTGCAAGTGCATGCCTGGTAAACACAAGGTTGTGAGTTTGATCCCCAGTACCGCCTCCAAAAAAATCAATACAAATAAAAATATAATAAAAAGATCAATAAGGCAGTTGGAAAACTAAAAGAAGATACAACTAAACATATATTGGACCTAATAAAAACTAATGAAACACTAATAAAAATAACTTAGATAAACAAGATGATACAAGAATGCCCAGCACAGAATAGAATCAGAGTCCATAAAAATATATTGAGTAGAAATTTAGGAGATTAAAATTTTTATTGAAATTATGGGCAGCAAAGTAACCAATGTGAGAACAGAGTGTCAGAACAAGAACACGGTAATATTTTTGCTGATCAGTCAGTGATAGATACTACAAAACCAAGAGAATATGAAAAATGGATCCAATAGCTGCTAGATGACTCAAAGAAGACTAAAATTAAATGAAATTAGTAAAAAGTCACAGGATAGCACAAATGACATCAAAACATGTTTGTCGACCCAATAGTAGAAAGCTTCACAAATATGAGAAAACAGTTAATATACAGGTGAGGCATGTGGAACCCCCAATAATCAAGATCACAAAATAACCTCTCCAGTACAAATCATAGTCAAAGTCTTAGACATCCAAGACAAGAATAGAACCTTAAAAGCCACTGCAGGCAAACAACAAATAATTTATAAAGAAAAACCCATTAGAATTATAGCAGACTCCTCAATAGAAACCTTAAATATCAGGAAAGGTTGGAGTAAAGTGTTCAAGTCCTAAAAAGAAAATGACTTCAAAATTTGCTAAAAAGAAAATGACTTCTAATCCAGACTGATATATCCTGGAAAACTCTTTCAAAATTGATGGAGAAATAAGGTATTTTCATGGCAAAGGGAACCTGAAGAAATTTATGACCACCAAACCAGCACTCCAAGATATTCTCAAAATATATGCAACAGGAACCCCCAAATAAACAGAATTGGCTATCCTATATTGAGATAAAGTGTCCTTCAAGCCAAAACTGATTAGAAGAACCTAAGTAGGTCAGTGTATATTGGTTAAGGGAATAAATCAGGAAGAGACAACAATTATTAACATATTAGCATCATCCAACAGCACACACAACTTCATCAAACAAATAGTACTGGACATAGAAGATCATCAAAATAAACAAAATTATAATGGTGGACCTGTATAGTGCCTTCATAAATAGACAGATCAACTAGGCAAAAAACCAACAAAGAATTAGCAAAGCTGAACCAAACCTTCAAACAAATCAACTTACCAAGTGTTCTACCCAACAACAACAGAAAATACTTTCTCCTTAGCAGCACATAAAACTTTCTCTCAATTCAATCACATATTGGCCAATGAAACATCTGAGAGTCATAATAATGCCATGCAAATCATAGCACAATGTAACTAAAAATCAAAGGCAAAAAACCCCCACAAAATTATGCAAACATATGGAAATTAAACAACACACTAATGTACAATCCATGGGTTAGAGAAGAAATCAAAGATGAAATGCTGTATTGTGTTTGACTCTATTCTGTTTTCTTTTGTTTGTTTGTTTGTTTGTTTGTTTTTTGTTCTGTTTTGTTTTGTTTTCTTCTATTCTCTTTAAAAATAAATTAAAAAAAAAAGAAATACCAAGTTTTTAGAATTAAATGATAATGCCAGTGCAATACACCAAAACTTATGGGGCACAATGAAAACAGTCTTAAAAGGAAAGTTTATACCTGTGACTGCCCACATTAAAAAAAAAACCTAGAGACCAAATAAGTAACCTAATCGTGCACCTCCATATTCTAGAAAAATAAAAATAATCCAAATACAAAGCTACTACAAGTAAAGAAAGCATAAAAATCAAGGGAAGTCAACGAAATTGAGAATTAAAAAAATATAAAGAATTTATGAATTGAAAATCTGATTCTTTAGAAGAATAAACAAATTAGGCAATCTTTCAGACAATTTTCCAAGTAAAGGAAAGGTCCAACTCAATACAATTAGAAATGAAAGAGGTGAAGTCACAATGGATACTGCTCAAATTCAGAAGTTTATTAGAAACTACTTTGCAAAAACTGTGTGCCAAAAGGTTGGAGAACGCAGCAGAAATGGGCAGATTCCTGGGTATATATGAATGACTAAAATTGAACCAGAAGAAACAAAACCCTGAATAATTCAATAAAACCCAGTGAAGTAAAAGCAAAAATAAAAAACATATCAACTAAGAAAATCTTATATCTGGATGGATTCATTGACCTCTACAAGAATTTTAGAAAAGATCTAACAGCAATACTCCTTAAGCTCCTTAATGATATTGAAAGGGAAGAAGTACCCCCAAATTTATTCTTGGAAGCTACCGTTACTCTGATTCTCAAAGCAGTCAGTTCTCTGACCAAAGAGGAGAACCATATGCCAATCTCTTTAATGAACACAGCTGCAAAAGTCCTCAAAGCAGTGGAGAACAGAATGCAACAAATCATCAAAAAAGATTATATGCCATGACCAAGCAATATTCATCCTAGCAATACAACTATTGTTCAACATATGAAAATCAGTACACATAATACTTATTTAAATAGAAGCAAGAACAAAAATCACACGACCATCTTAATAGATCTGAAAAAAGCCTTGGACAAAACAACATCTATTTATAAGAACTCTCAAGACAAAAGGACTATAGCTCAATCTATTAAAATATATTTGTGACAAAGCTATGGCAACATGATATTAAGTAGTAAAAAACTGAAAACTTTCCCTCTAAAATCAGAAGTAAGAAAAGGTGTCCACTATCACCACATTTGTTGAAAATAGTGCTTGAAATATTAGAGCATTCAATGTGAAAATAGACTTTCAGACCTCGAAGACATGATTGCAGCTAGTGAGGAAGAAAGGAAACATCTTTTAATAATAACAAGGAATCAGGAAATAGCAAATCAGCAATTGCAAGATGATTCAAAGAAAAACAGTATGAGACTGATAGGTGTAAATGAAAAAGAAGGAGAAAACACAAATGATATAAAAGCACTATTTAAAGAAGTAATACCTCAACATTTCCCAAACATGGGAAAGGAAACTGATATACAGATAAGTAAAGCATATAGAACTCCAACTAGCCATAACCAAAATAAATCAACACCCAAACATATAATTATCAACATTCCAGAAATTCAATGTAAGAACAGAATATTAAAAACTGTTAGAGAAAAGAAGCGAATAACCTATAAAGGAAAGCCCATCAGAATCACAGCAGTCTTCTCAACACAAACAATGAAGTCAAGAAAAGCATGGAGTGAAGTATTTCAAGTCCTAAATCAAAACAACTTCCAACCCAGACTGTTGTACCTTGCAAAACTATCCTTCAAAATTGATGGAGAAATAAGATACTTCCATGACAAAGAGCAGCTGAAGAACTTCATGACCACCAAACCAACCCTGCAAAGAATACTGAAAGATACTCTAGATAGATGTAAAAATAGCTACAATGTGAAAAACATCAACAGAAGAAAAACACCAAGCAGGGCAAACAATTAAGTAGAGGCAAAAGGTAAAGAAACCACTGCAGAAAGATAACAAACAAGCCAGTATATATCAATTATAACCATTAATGTAAATGGCCTCAATTCACCAATCAAAAGAAACAGACTGGCAGAATGGATCAAGAAACAACATCCAACCATATACTGTCTACAAGAAACCCATCTAACCCAAAAGGAAATTCATAGACTGAAAGTCAAAGGATGGAAAACAATACTCCATGCAACAGGAACCCAAAAAAAAGCAGGAGTAAGTAGTCTGTTCACAGACAATGTGAACTTCAAACCAATAATGGTCAAAAGAGATAAAGAAGGTCACTACATACTGGTTAGGGGAAAACTCCAAGAGGAAGAAATAATAATCTTAAATATATATGCACCATATATGGGAGCATCCAACTATATAAAACAAATATTAATAGAAATGAAAAATCAAATAAGCAATAACACATTTATAATGGGAGACCTTAACACACCCTTGACACAAAGAGATAGATCAACTAGACAGAAAATCAACAAAGAAATAACAGAACTGAATCAAACCTGTGAACAAATGGACCTGGTAGTCGTCTACAGGGTTTTCCACCCAACAACATCAGAGTATACATTCTTCTCTGCTTCACATGGTACATTCTCTAGAATAGACCATATATTAGCCCATAGAACATGTTTAAATAAATGTAAAGGAATCAAAATTATCCCATGCATACTATCTGATCACAGTGCCATCAAACTGGAAATTAATGACAAAAGAAACTTTAAAAACTCTGTAAAGACATGGAAATTAAATAGTACACTCCTGAAAATCAGTGTGTCACAGAGTAAATTAAAGAAGAAATTAAACAATATCTACAAGCAAATGAAAATACAAATACAACTTACTGGAATCTGTAGGATGCAATAAAGCAGTCCTCAAGGGAAATTTATTGTGGTGAATTCCCACATCCAGAAAATGCAACAAACACAAACAAACAATCTGATGTTACACCTGAAACACCTAGAAAAAGAACAAGCTGAACTCAAAGCAAAAAGAAGGGAGGAAATTATAAAGATCAGAGCAGAAATTAATGCAATTGAGACTAAGAAAACAATACAAAGAATCAATGAATCAAATAGCTGGTTCTTTGAAAGAACAAATAAAATTGATAAGCCACCAGCCAACCTTACTAAAAAAAGGAAAGAAAAAACTGAAATCCATGCAATAAGGAATGAAATGGGTGAAATCACTATAGACCCTGTGGAAATACAGAAGATCATCAATACTTTCTTCAAAAATCTTTACTCTTATAGGTTCGATAGCACCGAAGAAATGGAATCAATTACCAAAACTGGATCAAGAAGAGATAAAACTACTGAATAATCCAATTTCAGTTAAGGAAATCGAAAATGTAATAAGAACCTTACCAACCAAGAAAAGTCCAGCTCCTGATGGATTCACAGCTGAATTCTACAAGAAATTCAAGGAAGACTTAATGCCAACACTCCTCAAACTCTTCAATGAAATTGAAAGGGAGGGAAGTCTCCCTAAACCATTCCTGGAAGCAAGTATTACCCTAATACCAAAACCAGAGAAAGACCCAACTAAAAAAGAGAACTACAGGCCAATCTCTCTAATGAACATCAATGTAAAAATCCTCAATAAAATACAGAATGC
>RJWT010015787.1:0-20226 GCA_004365215.1 Cuniculus paca | reverse complement strand
GGTGCCGCAAAAAAAAAAAAAAAAAAAAAAAAGAAAATAGTGCTACACAGTATGGCATCTAGGGAGGATCTCCATCTGAGGGTAGTAGCCATTATGATTCCCTAGAGTCTTCTCTTGAAGTCCTATATCGTTTTCATTGTTCTGTTGGGTTGGGTTTTATTCTCTTTTGTTTTGTTTGATTATGTTATATCTGGTGGCATAAACAGCTATTTCAAAGATAACAAGATATGTTATGGTAGCCATTTTGGATTTACTATTGTCTTGTTTTGAAGTCCTTTATTGCACCCATTGTTTTGTTTTTATTGTTTGTATTCTATTCTGTTCTGTTTGATTTTTACTATGTCTGAAGGTATCTACAACTGTTTTGAAGACAACAAAAGACATTATGGTAACTATTGTTGATTTCATAATGTTTTGAAGTCCTGTATCACTTACACTGATTTGTTTTTGATTGGTTTTATTCTGTTTCATTTTCCTTGGTTTTATCATCTTTAAAATTAAAATAAAAAAGAAAAGAAAACATAAGGGGTAGAAGGAATCATGACTAAGTATTATCAAACATAATCTCTTTATTGTGGGGAAACTGAGGCTGAAATGTGGGAAGAGAGGGAAGCACAACTTGGTTATGGTTACACAGTGAGTTAGTGGCCTAGCTGGGCCAGGAATCCAGGTCTCCTGCCCTCAGTTTGTGACTTTGCTATAATCTGCCTGGCTGAGGGTATCAGAAGGACTCATGGATATGCTGAGAAGACAGGAAGGGAAGGCAAGCTGAAACCCTCCCTCCCTCACTGCTGAGCCAATCCAAGGTGCCTCCAGTCCTCTGTGAGCCCAGAGGCCAGCACACTTCTGCACAGAACACCTGTGAGCTGCTCTTCACCTTTGCACACCATCCCCTTTTCTGCATTCCAGGACCCCAGGCACGCAGCCACACAAGGCCAGCAGGAGAGGCCCATTCATATCCTTTACCATCAGGAACCTAGCAAACAAGTCACCCACTCAGTGTGTGGTGGGGCAGGGGATCTCTTCTTATGTAATGATGCTTACAACCAATCAAAAAATTAGACGAAGAAGCAAGGCAAATGGAAATCAGAGACCACCTTTAGAACATTGACACAGATTTTGAAGAGCATGGCTCTTGGCTGTGGGTGGGTAGACTTCTTAACATGCAAAGCCAGAATCAGGCCAATTTCCCCACAAGTCATGGGTAATGTGGCACCATCACAGCCTTCTCCACTCACCACAGCACCCCAGAAATGCACGTCACCAGCTGGTCACTTATTATACCCAGAGAAAGGGGCTGGTGGTTTCTGCCAAACTCCCCAGTCAGAGAGGTCACTCAACATTCCCAGGAGTCCAGTGAAGGATACAGCAGACAGACCCATGGTATCCTACTAATAGGGCTCCCTACACAGCACCAGGGTTCAGTTTTATCTGTACTGCTGACTTCATAGCTATACCTCTTTGTTATTCTCTTAGTATTGCTCTGGGCTTATAATGTTCTTGCTTAAATAGTCGACTATGAAAGAATACTATAGCATTGCATCCAGGGAAATATTCATTTTAAATACTAGATTTTTCATCTCTTAGGTGTTCCATTTGGGTCTTTTAATCTATTTATTTTTCATCATAATCATGTTTTTCTCTAAATCATTGAGCACGAGTATCATTTGTAAAAGCTACTGTAATATCCTTGAATATTAATTCCATCATCTTGGTTATTTCTGGATATATTTCATTGGTCGATTTTTCTCCTGATCATGAGTAACATTTTTCTGATTCTTTGTATTTCTAATCATTTTTTTTTCTAATCATTCTTGATTAGATTCTGGGCAGTGTAAATTCATGTTGTTAAATGCTGGATTTTTTTTTATTTCCATTAAAGAGGGGTTGTTCTGGTAGATTGCCAAAAGACCAGCATAATCTTTGTTTTTAAAGCTTTTCTAAAAAGTAGGACTAGAGGATCTTTAACTCTAGAGCTAGTTTATCCTTGCTATTGAAATACTGCCCTTCTGGAATCTCTCATCACGTATCTGGAGGTCTCATACATTGAATCGTGTCACTTTACTCTAGCTGGTAGGACCTCTTATGATTTCCACATATGGACTTGGAAAATCTTTTTTATCTTATATCTCCCCAGTAGTTGCTCTTACCCTGGAAGTTTTGTGGTTCCTTTTTATTTGTCAGTCTGGAGTTTCACTTGCACAGATTTTCACATGTACAGATTTTTATCTAAAGACTGAAGGGAGTTTTATGTATATTCCTGGAAATTTCTCTCCTGAGATCTCACCTCTCTATTACTTAAGACCACTGAGCTCTGCTTGGGTCCTATCCCTGCACCCCAGGAGAATAATCACTTCCTGACCCAAAACTGGTGCCCTCTGCTCATCTCACTTGTTTCTGTTCTCTCAAGACCACACTCCTGTGCTGTTGTGCATTGTCTGAGAACTGTCACATCATGTATTTTGTCCAGTTTTCAAGTGGTTGATGGCAGGATGCCTGTCTGTCCCAGTTTGGAGCTTCTCTTACAACTGGAAATAGAAGTCTAGAATGAGACATCCAAAATAAGAAAATGCTCTACCAACAGCCTCTGTACAGCAGTGAGGCCCTGAACTATTTAGGATTAAATGGAGCGACCTTGAGCTTTGAGAATGTGCTCTTTGATCATCCAGCAAGGCTATGTGGTGCCCTGGAAAAAAATCAAGGATCAGAGATCTAATTCTACAATGCCTTATCTGTAGTGGTTTTTGGTTTTGGGGTTTTGTTTGTTTGTTTTATGTTTTTGGTTTTTGGTTTTTGTTGTTGTTGTTTGTTTATTTTGTTCTGCCCTACTTCCTTTCTCCCTTTCTCTCAGTTTTAGCACCCTCCTTCTATTGGAGAACAGTTCATCTCCAATTGTATATGGTTTGGCTTGGTCTACCCATTATGATACCTGGCCTTCCAGGCCATAGGAATGGGCTCGTGAGTCATGCCCAGCCAATCAGGACCTTTCATTCCCCTGTCTCAGCTATTGGTTGAGGGATGAGTGCAGGATCCAAATTTGCCCAATCACAACCCTTCCTTGGGGTTTTTACCTGGATGCTAGCTAGGACTGAAAGTCTTTCCTGGGGCATTGCCAAGCTGGACTATTTGATCCTCCCAACTTCTGCAGCCACATCCCATCCTTTCCCTTTCTGTGCAGTAGAAGAGATCAAGGCAGAAGAACAACGGAGGAAGCCTACAGCATGAGTGACATCCCTGGAGTCCCTGAGGCCACCTCCATTTCTGTATTGTCTGTTTCCATGAATCAATAATTTCCCTTTCCTACTGGTTTGAGTTGATTTTCTGTCACTTTCAATGAAAATAATCTTACTATTTGTTTCCTGTTTCTGGGTCTAAGTCCAGATTCCTTCAAAGAACCTTGCTGCAAGGTGTATACGTGCAGAATGATCTACTTGTTTGTGGGAAGAAAATATAAGCCCTTCTGTTTATGACTAGGTATTTTCCAGGTGGAGGCAGGCCAATCAGAATGGCAGGTGAACATATGCAAACACCTGAAGACCTGAATCTATCCACTGTAAGGGTCAGGTTCCTCTTCACCTCTCCACCTATTCAGCATTGATCAAATTAATATTTACTGCATAAATGAATAAGTGAATATGAAAAGACAAGGAGTGTTCAGGTAAAGTGCCTATAGTGTTGCATAGAGTGTGTGGTATAGAAGATAAAGAACAAGTGATGTGAGTTTTGGCAAATGGGGAGATTTTTGCCCTCAGACTTAGATTTCAAGGGCTCCCTTTGGCTGCAGGAGCAAATGAATGGTGACCCTTGTCAGGAGTCTATGTCAATAGTCAAATATGAGGTTACAGAGACTAGGGACAGAGGGGGTGCTAATATGAGGGAGATCCAGAGACACAGTTGCCTTGGTGACTAGATGTTGGGGTGGTGTGACAGTATGATGGGGAAGTTTTGAGTTAGAAAGGGGGTGAGAGGTGTCAAGACAGAAGTGAACCAGTGAGGACCCAAGAGTTTCCACTTTCAGAGCCTAAGAAAGAAAAGTTCACTGTGAAAAGTTTGGAAGGCAGCATGCGTTCAGTTGATGACCTCCATGGTTTTGAGCTGAGACCTCTGGATGGATGTCCTCCAGGCCATGAGAGTTTTAAGAAAGGAGATACACACTGGGGAGCCATCAGGGAAGAGAAAATTTTAAAACAATGAGTTTGGAAACAGATAGGGAAGCCAAGGAATGAACTCCAGGTACATTCAAGCGGTGGGACCAACTCTGCCAAATATCACCAAGCCAAAGGAGCCCACAGACTACAGACCCTGTGGATCCCTCTGTGTACGCAGCCCTGACAGCAGAGATTCCTCTGGGGCCCTGGGAAGAGTCATCTCGGAAGCTCAGGGAGGTAGGAAGAGGCCAGGCAGAGAGCAGAGAGCAGTGTCCTGCAAGCCAAGAAAGCTGAGTCTCAACAGCAGGTTTCAACAGTCAAAAGTCACAAGACCATGAGGAAGAAGAGAAGCTGGAACTGGAAAGATGCAAGGAAAGGCAGGGTGGGCTGCACCCAGCCTCAGCCAGCTCCTGGAGTGGGGTAGCAAGGAATTTAAAGGAGTTGATTCTTAAGAGTTTAGGGCACATCAGCTGCTGCTTTATTTCTTATGAGTATTCTCTTTTCATCAACTTTTCTCCAAGCTTCTTGGACAGCTTCAGGCCATGCGGACCACCTTCGCCTCTTTCCAAGCTTTCAGGAGTCTGCGTTAGACAGCTACCCCCTACTCTGCTGAGGTGAGGTGAGAGGTCCCTAAGCCCTAGGGGTCCCAAGCGTATAGAGGGTGGGACTTAACCTGAGCCACGCCCCCAGCAAGCCCAGCCTTCCCCAGAAGATAAAAGCAATCACAGGTCCCATCCTTGCGGCCTAAATGCCTTTGGGGCCTAAGCTCCCTAAAAAGTCTCCATGGGACAGGCGTAGCAGGCAAAAAGCCAGGTTGGAGAAGTCCTGGGCCCTGGAGGAGCGTCTCAAAAATTCCTTCACAGCGCCGCTGCAAAGCCCCCGGTCCTTCGCCTTCTGAGCTGCCAGTTCACTCTCCTCCCGGCTGAAGAGTTCAGTTAGCCAGGGGAGGGCGCAGAGAGGACAGGGAGTGAACCACAAAGCAGCGCGCTGTGTGGCCTCCAGGCAGGCCGCCTTTTGAAGGCCGATTTGCTCGCAGGGGCTGGAGGAAGCCCATGCTAATTCCCTCCGGGAGGGGGTCTGCGGCTCCTGCTCCAAGTCCGGACGGGAGGAAAGCAGAGGCCAGACCGGCGGGTCGTCCAGGGTCTACCTTCATCCTCCAGCTGCCCTAGATCAGGGGTAGCGAATCTTTGAGAGACCTAGTGCCACACTGCAGCCCAAAACCCACTTATTTATCACAAAGTACCAACCCTGCAATTAAACTTGAATCCTGAGATTTTAGTTTAGAAAAAATAACTCTACGTTAACACCTTTCGTCTTAGAAGAAAAACACGATAACGCATGTGCTATAGGTTCACCACCCCGCCACTGCCCTAGACCTTCCACACCTTCTGGGACCCTGTAACCATGCCACAAAGCACAGAGTAGGTCTCAGGTTCCAGTAGGTCCTCACCTGGCCTCTGTTTTCCAGAAGCACAACCGAGGAGCCAAGCTTTGGACAACCAGAGTGAGACAGCCAGACCTTGAAGCCTGGGGACGGGATGGAAGGCTTCGGGCCCAGCTTTGCCTGGTGCAGCTGTTTGACCCAGAGGGGAGGCAGGTGTCCCTGATTCATTCTCTACGCCCTCTGAGATGAGGCCCAGGAGAAATCTGGGTTGCAAACACTGGACCGTGGCCCTTCATCTATCACCTCACCCCAGAGAGCCCCAGGCTCCCCTCCACAGCCTTTGGCCTCCCCAACACCAGGTTATGGAATTATATACATTTCTTTTTGGAATTAGCTTCCACTTTTTCTGTTTGCAGTTAGGATTTTTTTTTTCAAATGCTTAGTTTACATAATATATTTTAAAGCAACGTGGAGAAAAAGGTGTTTAGGTGGACATGGCAGAAGCTAAAAGCGTAGATTGGTTACGCCCTGCTGGGAAAGGTCCGGGAAGCCGGGTCTTGAAGGGCGGGAGAGTGTGGCTCAGAGACGCTGGGACTGGTCCAGTGGCAGCTTTGGCCTCCCTGGATTGCTCAGGTGGTTCAGCAGGGAGGAGCCTTGGTTAGCTGGAGCTCTCGGGGCTCCCAGGCAAACCCCCTGGCTGAATTAGAATCCTCCACCTCCCTCCTGCATGCAGCCCCATTACCCAGGGGACTGAGGGCTTTGTTCCTGTCAAGAGAGTGTGTGTACACACACACACACACACACACACACACACACACACACACACACAGTTCCTTCTTCCTTCCCTCTTTCTCTGGCCCCCTCCCTTCTCTCTCCCAGCAGCAAGCCCCCTTCGGGAGCCCCTTTGTGAGGTAATTGGATTTCTCCCCTTGTTAGCTTGCAATGAAAATGTCATCCATTCCAGGCCACCGCCAGGGAGGGGCCAAGCCCCTTTCAGCCAGCCAGGCCAGAGCTGTGAAGCTATTCAGGCCTCCCAGCCTCCCAGTGGGGCAGCTGCGACTGGTCTTCCCTGACAATGCCCGCTTTCCCCTCCTGCCTACCAGTGTGCCCAGCCTTCAAGCCTGGGTGGCTGGATTCTGGGGGCGCCAGCAGCCCCTTTGGCTTGCTCTTGCTCTACCCACCCCGAGCAAGTTGATACTGGGAGAATCTGATTTTAAGAGACTCTTCAAATGTGGGAACACTGGAAGAGGACGGGAGGGGAGGAAAGGGACCTTTCCACCAGTGGCATAGAGGGAGTTCCGTGGAAGTTCTCACGTGGCACCAGGAGCTCTTGAAGAGCAGATGAGAGACAGCAAAGGGCAGACACTAGGACAGCATTTCCTTGTCCCCCACTTTAGAAATCAATCAGTGGTGCGTTGCAGGCTGCCAAGTCAGAAGCCACCTGAGCACAACCCAGGCTCAGCACGCTCTTGTCTTCAGGGCTTGTAGGTGCAAAGATATCAGAAAATGGCTCGCAGTGTATTCAGTCATCTACCAGAATCCTTCCCCATGACCTGGTGGGTAGAATGAAAAAACTGGGGAAATGGGACAGAAAGCAACAATGAGGATCTCTAGTCTTGAAAGGGTTTCCCTAAAGGGACAGAACAAAATCCCCTAGCACTACCCCAGTACCCAATGTGGTAACCAAGGTCCAGACAGGTGAAACACTGGCTCAAAATTGCACAGTGACTACATGACCAAGAAAATTTCAAATCCAAGTCCACCTCATTCTCAAACCTCTTCATTGCTAGACTTACTGCTTGAAATGTATCTGCAATTCTGGGTGACATTAATGTGCAAAACGAGGGCCAGGGGAGTCACCACACAACTTTGCTCTGGTCACAGCCCAGTGGAAGAACAAGGACACTGTTATAGTCAGGGGTCGCAGGGAGAAAGATTACAATCAGGACACAGAATTTATAATATTATTTATGATGGTTACCCAGTGTTAAACACAAGAAAGTGCAGGAAATCTGTCCACAACACCAAAGTCTGTTCTGGGAAGGCCCAAAGGCCAGCGGTGGAAGCTAGAAAGTCTATGCCAGCGGGATGAAGGATCTGTGCTAGTAGCTTGAGGGTTCTGTAGTGGAGCCAAAAAGCAACACTCAGATAAGAACCAGGGCTCCCTGAAAAGTACCACAACCATTCTCAGCGACAGCGACGTCCCGCGCTCCTCTTACGATGAGAACAGTCGAGTACATGCCAGGAAGCCAGTGTGACAACTTCTCCTGGAGTTTGAACAGCAACCATCTTCCCCTCCGGAGCCAGGAAGCGATGCTCAACATAAGGACCAGAGCTCTCTAAAGTGAACCACAGCCACTCTCAGCAACGAGGTCCTGAGCTCCTCCGATGATAATGGCCGAAGTCATATTGGGGAGCCAGCCTGACAAACTCCTCCAGGAGAACCAATGGCTCCAAACAGCAGCACTTAGGAGAACCCACAACGCCTCTGCTCCTCCCCTTCACGTCTCTTTTTATGCTGGTAACTCTCCCCAGGTGGGGTGTCTAAATGTAGCACCATGCTGATTTAACTCAGCTGGTGCCAAGTTGACCACCAGTTTTTAAACCATAACAGACACAAACCCATGTCACTGCAAGAGAGGACTCAGAGAAACTCCCTGTCTTGGACAGCTGCAGGTCACTGGTGTGCAGATGGCATTCAGCCACCAGAGTCTCGGGACTAGCACAGGAAGTTACCAGGAGACAGGTAGGGACTCGGGACCAGGGAGGTATTTCTGAGAAAGATGGAGTGTGTTGGATCGTTTTCGTTGAAAGTAGGAGCTGTGAATGGAGTCTGGGCAACAATGCTAGGACTCAGAATCTCTTCAGCCCAGCTGCCACCTGGAACCCTGGAACCCGCTAACTGCACCTCCAGGGCCCGTCATCACCAGACCACAACTGCACGCTCTCCCTCCACTCAGCCTCTCGGCCTCATCCTGACCACTACCGCTGCTGAGTTGCCCTGACTGTCCAGGGAGGCTGTGGGCAGAGCTGGGCCACCCAGGCCACCCAAGAAGGTTGTGTGAGGGGTGGGGACAGAAGTCTCAAAATGGTCACTCTCTCCCAGACTGGGATTCTTTTTATATCCAACTGCCTTCGCTAATTATTTCTTCCTGCTTCCCCTCCTCCTTCGTCCTCCTCTCCCTTCTCCTCCTCCCCCACTATGACGGACATTACTGAATGCTTACCAGGCTGGCTGAAGCCCTTGACATGGGCCATCGCCCTCATGTGACTTAGGTACTGTTACTTGCCCAGAGACATACAGAAGTTGAAGAACCCACCCAAGTCACTGCAGCTGTAAATGGAGAGTTGGGGCTCACACCCAGGCGTCTGGCTGTGGAGCCTGTGCTGGACAGCACCTGGCCTCCGCAAACACACCTGTCCTGCCCGTGCCAGGCCTCGCACCTCCAAGGGGCCACCATTCACTGGCAGAAAAGTCAGGCCCTGGGAGACAGGATCCTCACCTCTCACCACTTCCTCCAGCTCTCATTCTGCCACCCTCACTCCACCTGCAGCTTTCAAAGCCTTCCCTGTCAGGGACTGAACTTCTGTGTCCCCACAAATTCATATGCTGAAGCCCTAACCCCCAGTGCCATAGAATCAGGAGATAAGACCTCTGGGAGGTAACCGGGTTTAGATAAGCTCACAAAGGTGAGGCTGCTAGGAAGGGATTAGTGTCCTCAAAAGAGGAGACACTGGGGCCTCCTCTCCCCATCACGGGAGGACACAGCAAGAAGGCAGCCATCCACAGGCCAGGGGAACCCTCAGAACTCACCCATACTGGCACCCCAATCCCAGACTTCCAGCCTCTGGAAACATGAGGTGTAAATGCCTGTGGTCTAAGCTGCCCAATCGACGGTGTTTTGTCATGGTAGACCAAGCTGACTAACCTACCTACTATAGGATCTTTGTCCCATTAAAGTATGAGATTCCTGGGCTCTGGAGTCATTTCTTGACCCCTCTGTCCTTCCGTGCCCAGCATAGATTCTGGCACCTAGTCAACGTCACCAAGTATTATCCAAATGAACAGCCAGCGAAACATAGTGATTCTTCTGTGACAGTGCAACACCGGCCAGCTGCTGGACCACAGCTTCGTCAGGCCCCGTAGAAACAGTGTTTCCTGTTGAGGTTGCAGCTGATCTGGGGCTGGGGTCAGGGAGAGCAGAATGCACACAAGTGTCCGATGAAAACTGTCCCATGAGTCCCTTTGGCCCAGTGCTTGGTGACACTTGTTAGTGAGACTTTTCTCTTTCCCAAGAAGGCAGATTCCTCAGTCCTGTACATGCACTGGAGTAGTAGGCAAGCTCCACACCTCTGGCTTTTCCTCCTACATAGGCAAGTTCTGAGGCGCTTGGCCATGTCTGAGCTCCCCCCACCCCAGTGTGGGTTTTACCAAAGACACAGGTTCACCCAGGGCTCCTGGAACCATGGAAGAATTGCCAGATGTCAAATCCTATTCTTCCCATACATAACTTCTAATCTTTTTATTTCAAGAAAGTGTTCTTGTTAGGCATAGTGGTGTCTGCCTGTAATCCCAGTACTCAGGAGGCAAAGGCAGAAGGATTACAAGTCCAAGGTTAGCCTGGACTGCACAGCAAAACCCTGCAAGAAGCAACAACACTCTTCTCAAATAATTGCTCTTAGTGCTTGCTCTGTACCTTTATTTAGTTTCCTTTTCAAGGACTCCCATGATCCAGCCAATGGATCTTAGGGTTAGAGTCAGGGCTAGGGCTAGGGCTAGGGTTAGGGTTATTTTCTGAGACTGGGTTTCACTATGTAGTTCAAACTGGCCTTGAACTCACTATGCAACCCACGCTGGCCTCAAACTTGTGGTCATTCTGCCTCCGCCTCCCATGTGCTGTATTATGGGCTGAGTTACTACGTAGCTAAACTTTCTCTTTACTCCATCTCTATTTTTCCTGTCCTGAGAAATTTGTTTTACCCTTACAGGTTGTGTCTGTCAGCTTTTAGTTGCTATGACAAAGTAACTGAGGTAAGAAATGTAAAGCAGGAAAGATTTATTTGGCTCATGGTTATAGAGATGTTAGTACATGGTGATCTGGCTCCATTGTTTCTGAATCTGTGGAAGTTGTGGTGGAGAAAAGCTGCTCATCTCATAGCAGCCAGGGAAAAGAGAGAGAAGGATAGAACCAGAGAGGGAATAAGGGAATGGCTACAAGATCTGGCCTTCAAAGTCATACTTTCCTGCAAATGGGTCCTGCCTCCTAACAGCCCATCCAGCTATGACCACTAGTGAAGTAAGCACCTAAGGATCTCTAGATCCCACCCCTGACCATTGCTACATGAAGGATCAAGCCCTCAATGCAAGAATTTTGGGGGGACACTTCATGTTTATACCATAACACAGCCTTTATAAGATATAGCCAGAATCTTTCTATTCCTATGCTAGAATTGTTATTAGGGATCACTGTGGAATTTCACCAATAGTATTTTTAACATTTAATGTTAGAATTATATGACCTTAAACTCAGCACTCAGAAGGCTGAAGCAGGAGGATCACCATAAATTCAAGGTCAACCTTAGTTCAAGGACAATCTGAACTACATAGCAAGGCCCTGTCACAAAAAACTACTCCCAAACATTCACAATAATTTGAATAAGGAAGTTTTTATTCTTTAAAACGTGATCAGAAGTTAACATTTCCTCTTCCTCCTGGAACCATCCCAGATGACCCTTCTGAGACTCGCTTAAGGCACTACATGCTGCATTCTAGGTGGGGAGAAGCAGAACCCTTCCAGGCTTGGGCAATAAGAACCTCTGGTTTCCATCCTGCAATGAACTTGGCAGATACCTGGGGAAGATGATAGAGATGCAAAATGGGAGGAACATGGATCCCTGAATTACCATTGGGAAGCGGCTGCTCATCAATGAGGCCCAGCTGCTTGGGCTTCTCCATGAGTGGGGATACGTTTCTATTGTGTTAAGGCCCTAAGATGTAAGGAGCTGTTATAGATGATATCTGGATGACCCCCCAAAGCCTCATGTGCTCATGGGTGGGACTTTGGGAGGTGCCTGGATCATGATATGTAATACTTATCAATGGATTAGCCCACTGATGAGTGTGCAGCTAAATGCAATGTTGAGAGATGCAACCTGCTAGGAGAAGGTGGGTCACTGGGGTGTGGCCTGGAAGGGTCTATCTTCCTCCTCCTCCCTTGATCCCTCTCTGCTTCCCACCACCATGTCATAAGCAAGTCTTCTCTACAACACCCCACTGCTATACCACCCTGTGGGCTGAAACCTCTACAAACTGTGAGCCAAAATATACCTACCTGTCTTCCTTTAATTGGTAGCTGTCTGCTACTGTGTCCCAGAAATGAGAAAATGACTAGGACGAGAGGAAAATTACAGAAGCTACTATTTCCCTGTCAATACTATCAACAGTAGTCAACTAAGTCATGGATACTTTTATCATAGAGTATTCTAACTTTATTGATATAATTCATATATCACAATCTACACAGTGAAGTGTACCATGCAATGATTGTAGCCTATTCACAGATAAGTGTAGCTATGATTGTTCTATTTAAAATCTTTTCATCAATTCAAAGTCCCTTGCTCTTTAGCTATCTACCTCCCAACTCCTTGACCTCCCCCCACTCCCTGACCTCCCCCCACTCCCAGGTCCTAAGCAGCCACCATTTACTCTTTATGGACTTTCCTATTCCTGACTTTTCATGTGAATCAAATCACGTAACTAGATGGTCTTTTGGGACTGGCTTCCTTCATGTAGCAGAACGTTTTAGAGGTTCATCTATGCTAGGATATGTTTCAGAATTCCATTACTTTTTATGGTCAAATAATGCTCCATTGTATGGATATATTACATTTTATCTAACCATTTGTTCATTGATGGTTTGTTTCCACTTTTCAGGTATTATGAATAATGCTACCATAAACATTCAAGTTTAAATTTTCGTGTGGACTTATGCTTTCATCACTCTTGGTTATATACCTGGGAACACAATGCCCGGGTCATACAATAACTCTATTTTTAATCATTAGTGGAACTGCTGGACTGTTTTTGTTTTCCTGCTGTTGTAGTTGTTGTTTTGTGTTGTTTTGTCTTGTCTTGTCTTGTCTTGTTTTGTTTTTGGTGCTGGGAATCAAACTCAGGACCTTGCTCTAGCCAGACAGGTGCTGTGCTGCTGAGCTATATCCCTGGCCCTTGCTGGACTGTTTTCCAAAATGATTGTGCCACATTCCATGTCCACAGCAATATTTGAAGGTTTCAGTTTCACTGTACACTTACCTGCATTCATTATTATCCAATTTTTTTGAGAATGAAGTGCCATCTCTCTCATGCTTCTGATTCCATTTCGCTGGTAACCAACGATGTCAAGCATTCTTTTTTCTATGTGATTAAGGAACATCTATACATCTTCCTTGGAGAAATATCTGCTCAGATTCTTTGTTCATTTTTTATTTTGGTTGTCCTTTTATTACTAAGTTGTCTTTTTATTACCCAGCTGCACTAAGTCATAGTTGGTGTCTTATTTGTTTGCAGTAGTAGGGATTGAACCTAGCACCTCACTCATGCTGGACAAGCACTGTGCTACTGAACTACATACTCAGCCATTTTTATTTTATTTTTAAAATTTTGAGATAGGGTCTTGCTAAGTTGCCCAGGGTGGCATTGTATTTGTGCTCTTCCTACCTGAGCCTCCCTTACCTGAAATTACAAATGTATGTCACTGCTCCCAGCAAAATCATAGATTTTTAATGACACATTACTCTTACATACAGTCATGGGTCCATTCAAGTGTACTTTTTCATTTTGGATTAGTTTTGTTAATTTGTACGCTTCCAGAAAATTGCCCGTTTTCCTAGTTCTTCAGAGTTCCACATCATATTGCCTATAATTTTTTCAGTGATAGAGGACTTGTTTAATATGCATAAGGCCCCCAGGACTGTAAAAAGAAAAAGAATTTTAAATATATCTTCTAAGTTTTATAGAATCTTTCCTTTTTTGTTAATAATTTGAATTTCAGTTTAGATTTCCTCTTTGATACGCTGGCTATTTGGAAGGTGTTTATTATCTTTTCAATTAGTTATAACCTTTTAAAAATAGTCTTTTCCAGCTAACAAAATATATAATTGCAGCCATCAAGGATGTCCAATTATCTTGTTTAGAAACCCTGTATTGCTTTCATTGCTTTGTTTTGATTGATTTTATTCTGTGTTGTTTGATTGTAATATGTCTGAAGGTGTAGACAACTAGTCTGAAGATAACAAGCATTATGGTAACCACTGCTGTTTTAATAGTATCTTGAAGTTCTGTATTGTTTACATTGTTCTGCTTTGTTTTGTTTTTGTTTTTTGCTGGTTTTATTTTGTTTGATTTTATTTATCCCTGATGGTATGGGAAGTTATATTGCAGATAACAAGAGGCATTACAGTAGCCATTATTGATTGCCTTTTACCCTGTTTAGAAGTCATGTACCATGTTCATTGTTTTGTTGTGATTGACTCTACTGTTTTATTTTGTTTGGTTGTATTCTTTTCAAAATAAAATAAAAAATAAAAATAGTCTTTATTGAATAGTCATTTCAATGCACTGAGAGTGGCCCATAAAACCTCTACTTTTTTATATTAATTTAGATTATCTTTGTGACAAAGTACACAATAAACTTGTTAGTGTTTCACAGTTTTGTATGAGACAAAATAAAGTGTGATATGCACATATACATGATACATCTGCAGATGATCTTTTATTTTAATTATACAAGTCCTCCATTTCCTCGCCTATTCTTTGACTACTGAATTGTCAAATTCTGAAAGCCTATGTAGTCACCCACTGTGACTGTGGACTTTCTTTTATGTCTTTTCTTAAAAGTTCTATTTATATGTTTAAAAGTTTTCACTGGGCTTATTTAACTACATAACATAGTTTGGCACACAAAGGTTTATGACTATCGCTATAGTCTGGATTGCAAATGCCCCCCAAAGGCACATGAGTAAGAGGCTTTGTTCCTGGAAGACCTCGTTGGGAAATGTTGGTGCCCAAAAGAAGGGTTGGAGGTCATGAGGGGCAGGCCCTTGTTTTCTGCTCTTCATGAACAAAGAATTTTTCTTCTAGAACTCAGTATTGGATTTAACCAATTGACAAAACATAACTAAAACTCCTAACATGGAGTCATCTAGATTGAGACCACCCTGATTTTGTTAATTTATGGGTAACCTTTATTTTTTCCGCTTGAGTTCTTTATCTTTGTTTGGTGCTTAAGACATCCACCAGGACACACCTACTTAGAGAGTTCCTTCATGAAATTTGGCTTGCTACAGAATGAGCCCTAAGTTTACCCAGCAGCACCACCCTTTTCTTTTGGCAGGTTAAAAACATAAAAGAGACCCCAAGGACCAGAGCAATTTTGAAAAAGAAGAACAAGTTTGGAGAATCCACACTTTCTAATTTCGAGCCTGTAATACTCTAACCAGTGTGGTACAGGCATAAAGAAGGACATGTGAACCAATAGAAAACCCAGTAATAAAACCTCATGTACATGGCCCATTGATTTTCTACAGGGTACCAAAACCACTACATGAGGAAAGGACAGTCTTTCCAACAAATGGTGTTGGAAAAATTGAATATCTATGTGCAAAAGAATGAAGTTAAATCTATACCTTATGCCATGTACAAAAATTAACTCAGAATGGGTCAAAGATCTTAATGTAAAAGCTTAACCTATGAATCTCTAAAAAGAAACATGGAAGGAAAGCTTTATGACATTGGACTTGGTTTCTTGAGTGTGGCACCAAAAGCACAGACAAAAGAAAAAACAGACAATATGATCTCCAACAAAATGACAGACTTCCAAAAGATGAAAAGATGACCCACTGAAAAGGAGAAAATATTTGCAAATAACATATCAGATAAGGGATTAATATCCAGACTATATAAAGAACTCCTATACCTCAATAATCCCATAAGAAAACTACCTCATCCGAAAGTGGGCAAAGGGCTTGAATTGAAGAAAGAAGATATGCAAATGTCCAGTTAGGACACAGAAAGATCTTCAGTATCACTAGTGATTAGAAGAAGGCAAAATCAAAACTGTCAGATGTGATTTCATGCCTATTAAGATAGTTGCTATCCAAAATAACAAGGATCGGTAAAAATGTAGAGAAATTAGAACTCTCGCACATTGCTAGTGAGAAGTACAATGGTAGATTTACTGTAAAAAATAGTTTCGCAGTTCTTCAAAAAGCTAAACATAGAGACAGCCATTATCCAATAAGTCTTTTTCTGGGTTTATACCCAGCAAAGTTGAAAGAAGGGACTCAAACACATACTTGGACCCCAATATTTATAACAGCATACTATGCATATACCTGAAATATAGAAGCAACCCAGATGGCCATCAGTGAGTGAATGAATAAACAGTGTGGTGAATACATACAATGGAATAATATTCAGTCTTAAAAAATGTGAAATTTAAAGAAAAAAAAAGAGTGAAATTTTAATACATGCTACAGCATAGATGAACCTTAAAAATGTTATGTTAAGCGAAATAGACTAGATACAAAAGGTCAACCATTGTACAATTGCATTTATCAGAGGTCACAGTCAAATTCATAGCAGAGTGGTTACTGGAGCTGGGGGTGGGAAGGAAAAGGGCTTCCATGGAGGATGATGAGAAAGTTCTAAAAATGGCTAGTGATGATGGCTTTAACACACTGGGACTGTACTTAATGCCACTGGTTCATACATCTAAAAATGGTTCAGATGGTTAATTTTACATTCATGTATTTTGCCAAAAAAAGAAACTTCACAAGCACTCCCTCCCCAAAAGTTACAGAAGGCTACTGAGCATGACAGGAATTCTCATCCAAGGAAATCCCGATGAGACAAACATTCACAGCGGAACATTTCTGTTTCCGGTTTTTGAAGAAAATTATGAATAAAGCTGTATTGTCAAGGTCAGTTCTCATCAGCTCCCATCCTGCTTTTCTTCTTCAGCCTCACAAATTTGATCTCTCTTCCAGTCCTTAGTTTTGTGCTTTTCCTTCTTAGACAGACATCCATGGTAATGTATCATTTTCAGAACTAAATATATGACACCTTGCAATAGCTTTTCTTCTCAGCATTTGAAGCATGGTGTAACACTCACCTGCAGGAACAGCGCACTGCTCAGATCCTCACTCCTCTTCCCTCGAGCTTGCAGGATGCTCCTGTTTTCACTCTTACAAGTTGCGCTGCAATAGATTCTCGCAACTGTCTCCCCAGGCCCCTAGGCCCCAGAAGCCTCCTCTCTTTATCCAGGGAGCTCAAGACAGTACCACCTTATTTATATGCACTGGAGAAAGTTGGGGAGAACTGCCATCGGGTATGCTCATTTTTAACTTTCTTAGGTCTTTCCTTTTTCCAAATGAAGAGTTCGTTTCTTGGGCTGGGCATGTTGCTTAGTGGTAAAGCGTGAGCCAAGCATGTGCAGTTCATTCCCTAGCACCACGAAAATAGACAAGTCTTTCCTTCTTTAATAGCTTTGATTATTGCTTCTGACCTCTTTATTATGGGGGAGGTGCTGGAGGGTAGGGAGATTTCTGTGGTCCTTGTCCTTTATGTTCTCAGAGATAGTCTGTCCTTGTATCCTTTCCCTTTGCATCCTGGGAATGTTTCTCCATCTAGTCCTTTGTATCTTGCATTTCATTTCTACACTTTGAGCTCTACTATTCATTGCATCAAATACCAAAATTTTAATTCAGCTACTATATCTTTCATTGACTACTCTCTCCTGCTATGAATTGTCATTTAATAAAGCAGTATTCTCTCATGTGTTGTAAAAGAAGACCAGAAGTACAAATATTCTAATTTTGCCAGTAAACACTACTACTAAGGAAGGCTATACTTTGAGTCACATATTTGTCACATCTTTATTGAGCACTTACTATGTGTCTTGTGGGCACCAGAGCTGCAGTGATGACAACACGCAATCTGGCTTTCAGATGGTCTGTGGGGAATATGAGCCCCAGCTGAACCCTGTCTCCCACAGGTGTTCTCCACCTGCTGATGTCCCTTCTGGGCCTGAGGCCCATTCTAATCCTCCCAGTGACGTAGCCCAGGAGCCCTTGTGTGGCTGTGCCAGTCTGCTGGGATCTGTCCCTGCTCCCAGGTTCTCTCTGACCTCGTGGCTCTTTTCATGAGTCGTTTCTTCATCCCTCCCTGTCACCTGCACAGTAAACGCTTCTGAAGCTCCAGAGTTTCCAAGCCAAATCCAAGTCCACATGAGGAGCACAGCCAAGCCCAACAGAAAAGGCCTAAGCCCTCACTAAAGGTGCCTTAGCCAGGGTCTTTGCCAGAAACTGCAGCAAGGTCTTCCCCCAGCACAGGCTTAACCTCCTAAGCTGACACAGATGTTTCCTAAACTGCTGTACCCAGGCTGTGTTCCCTGGGGTGTTTACTGGATACAGCAGCCATCACATGCTTGCTTTGTCGGATGCAAGGGAGGACACACGAACAGGAGAAGAAGAGGGCAGTGGGGTGACAGGTGGGGTGAGCCATAGTGGGGTGACAGGTGGCACTAAAGGGCACCCTGGTATCTGGCAGGCCACCCCTGGGCTAGCACATCTGGAAACCTCACATGGAGTAGAGATGATAGAAGCCATAAAGTGCACTTTGCCCTCTGGGGACCAAGGATGGGATACAGAGGGCCCAGCATGTCCCAGGGCCCAGCCAGACAGGTGCCTGTGCTCCAGGCCACCGGCAGGCCCTCAGCCAGAACCAGCTTAGCGAGCAGGTGCCGCTGTGTAAGCTAAGGGCACAGGCGCGCTCACAGCGGGTCAGAGCTCTGCCCCAGCACTGCAGCACACGGAACGCGCTGAGCAGTTGCCGCGCTATTCGTGCCGCCTGGGGGGTGTGGCGCCCCAGTGTGAGGAGCGTGGGAGAGGAGCTAAGGACCTCCCGTGCACTGTGCGCTGTCATCCTCACGGGACCCGGCCAGGTAAGGACAGTCATCCTCACTGTCACCATTTCAGGATGGCTCACGGCTGTCTAAAGACCGAGGCCGCCCCCTGGTGGTCACCTGAGATCAGGTGCCGATGCGGTTCCAGTCGGGGAAACCGCACCACAGGCCCTGTTAAGGGTGGGGCAAGGAGGCCGCGCTGGACCAACTGGTGGCCGTGACCCTGTATCGCTCGGGTGCAGGCAGAGTGGGTCAAGTCCTGGTTCTGCCGTTTATTTCTCCAATGACTCAAGCAAGCCACCTGGCCTCTCTCAGCCCCTGGGTCCTCTCTGGCAGGGTGGGAATAAAGCATGCATTTCATGGCCCCTGATGCTACATCGATGTAAACTAAAATATGCTAAGCAGTGTCCGGCACAGAGAGACTTAACGGCAGCCAACGTGCCAATGGCTGCTATCATATTGCTCACATCCAGCCTCCGTTTCTCAAAACTGCTTCACTTGTCTGCTTCATGGAGAGGACATGTATTCATTCAACAGGTATTTATTAAACGCCTACTAGATACAATAGTTTTAGTCTCTCTCGCTTTGTGGTCTGCTCTTTGGGGCAGTAGAAGCGGGTCTGGGAAACAAAATTGCTAGCTTGGGGTTCTGATTAACCTGTGGACAACTCCACCTAGTGGATATACGCTGCCATGTCCTCTCTGCTCGTTTTTCTTTTTTCTGGCACTCAGGATTGTAACTGTGGACCCCTTTAAAGGACCCACAGGCTGTGGCTGTAAGAAACCAGTACACCATGGCAAAGCTGTTGGACCACTTTTTTTTCCCCTAGGATGCAACTCAGGGCCTTCACACAAATCTACATCCCCAGCCTCGTGTGATTTTTTTTTGTCTTTTTGAGACAGGGTCTCACTATGCAGTTCAGGCTGGCCTTGGGCTCACTTCGTAGCCCAGGCTGGTCTCGAACTTGCAGTGATCCTCCTGCCTCAGCCTCCTGAATGCTGGGATTACAGGTGTGCGCTACCACACTTGGCCAGGGTATTGCTATGCTGCCCAGATGGGGCTCAAACGTGCAATCTTCCTGCCTCAGCTTCCTTCATCTGCAAAATGAGAGATCATACAATAAGTCTCTCTGTACATAGAGTTGGAATGCAGCTCCCAGGAGATGGGGAGGAGCAATGTGGAAAGGTTGGGGACTGGATCTTTGAACTGAGTATGACCCGGTCACTCCAGAATGTTCTGTGGACAAGAGCAGGGACAGGAGCTTTAGCTGCAGTGGTCAATAGGACCTCAAATGCCAGGCAGAGAATGAGGGCCTTGGAGTCAGATGAGTGTCCAAAGCTGCACCACATACCAGATGGGGATGCTAGGCACAATCCTTACCCCATCTCACCCTGGGTCTCTCCTCAGGAACAAAGTGATTCTGGACTATTATGAGTGAAGAGTCCATGCACAGCAAGATGAAGGGGGCAGGTGTTACCTGACTGACCTCAGGCAGTAGAGAGAGGTCACCCAAAGCACAGATTGTTGCTGCAAAAATCAGGAGGCTGGAGTGCGTGAGCATCCTGTGGACCTAGCAACACAGGAAACCCAGATGGTCAGATCACCCCATCAACCAATCCCATCTGGGACAAAGGCCAGGGGCTGACTGGAATGTCAAGGGTTACTCGAGGTCTATCTCCCTGTGGGTGGTATCCCCCAGCCCATCATCATTCATTCATTTTTTTTCCTTTTC
>RJWT010015786.1:0-20231 GCA_004365215.1 Cuniculus paca | reverse complement strand
AAATGCATTACATCCCACAAAAGGAGGAGAGGTATACAGATGTAGAGCGTCTCCTGGGCAGAAGGAAGAGAAGTACAGTAAACAGTATGCATGCTCCTGAGCTCCCTCCGTCCTAGGAAATACTTCTTTTCTGAGAGGGCCTGGTGAGCTTTCCTACTGCAGCAAAATGAAACTTCAAGTGTTGGGAAAACAGAGCTCCCCTCTACCTTGCCCCAAACACTGTCCTCAGCTGCGTTGCGCAAGTGCCTATTACAGAGTGTGGTGGAGGTCACGTTCGTGGTCATGGTTTTTAACTGCAAAGGAAAGAGGAAACCAGTCAGGAAGGGCACGTCTTAGCAACTCCATATTCATGTGTGTGCATATGGGGGGAAGTGCACCCTGAAATTCGGATTGCGTCTTTGAAAGGAGCAGAGTGGCAGGGTAGGGTCTTTGAAGACTGTGGTGGGGCAGGGCCCATACATCTCCAAGCTATCTGTGGAGGCCTGGCAGGAGCACCCAGGGTGACTCAGGGCTCCGAGGTGGGACCCTCTCTGAAAAGCAGGATGACCACATGCGGCCCCTTGGAGGCAACCACTTGCCCCTGAGCTAATTGGTAGAAATGCCAGGGCATTTCCCTGTGTTCCCAGAGGGCCTCCTCCAGCAGAGGGCCAACACTGAAGTCGGTCACTCCTTCAGTAAGTGACACGTGTGCCAGGCCCACATAGGTGGCCAGCTGTTACTCACACAGAACACACCAGCCTCAGTCCCTGGGGCCTGGCCATCCCTGGGCTGCTTGTCTGGCCGCACACTTCTGCTTCTCCAGGGTACCAGGTAATTCCTGGTAGTCAGCCCTGGAGATCACAGCTGCACCCGCATCCCGGAGCAGCTGGAGCTGATTCAGGTAAGGTCAGAGTGCAGGTGGGGCAGTCCCCTGTCCCTTCCAGCATACAATCTGACTCAGCCCTGTCTCTGCAGCCACAGTCACCAGCCCTGGCAAGGTCCCTGCTGTGTATCGGGAACAACAAGCCAGACTTCCCTGGCTGCATCAGTGTTCTTACTTCTGTGTCAGTAGTCTTGCTTCCTGAGATAAATCACCGGGTTGTGCGCGGCACAGTCTGAGGACAAGTGGCCTGCAGGGCATTCTGCTCACCTGACATCTTCTCAGCTCCGAGTGGGATGCATGGCACCTTGGGTCCGTCTTTGGTACAGGCGTGGACCAACAACATCCCTCTCCCTTCCCCCGTTCAGCTCTCCCTTTCCATGGTCGTGACCAGGCATGGGTAGGTGCCCTTCCATGTCACTCACCAGAAGAAGTCATCATTTCTCTGACGCACCACCACTCCTGGGTGCGTCTCCCTCCCAACTGGGGCTCCAGGGATGGTGCGGCTCTGACAGAAGCAAGTGCTTTTGGCAGGCCCAGGCTGCCATCCACGCCAGGAAACCAACCAGGCTCCCCAACAGCACGTCAACCCTTCACCCTGTCAGAGATGACAGGCATCCCAAAATAAACAGCTTCGGATCTGATGTCGAGACCCTGGGCCCCTCTGTTCTACCACTTACTGTCTCAGTGACTTGGATGATGCTGTTAACCTCATGGTGCTCCTATTCTTCATCTATCTTGAGTGTAATAATCTAAGTGGGGGTCAGGATAGAGTCTGGGAGCATGGAAATGCTGTGAAAATTCCAAGGTGGCTTGAAAGTGTAAATGAGTTGTAGTGATAGGTGAACCATATGAATCAGAGGAGGGACAGAGGCAAAAGGCATTCACACCTGTTTACAATCCCGAGTTCCTGGACTCTGGGTTTGTTTTTGTATTTTCTAGCTCACCCAGGACACAGTGTTTGCTTGTGACCATTTGGCCTTAGAACATGTGTTTACATCAGGACATACGCCCGTGGCTGTTCTGAACCCAGGTCCACCCAACACATCTAGGCAGGAGGCTAGAAAGGCCCTGGGAAACAGCCCGAGTCTGAGCACCTAAATTAACTGGTCCCTCGGCTTGCGGGTGTTTCCAGGTAAATCCACACTCGAACCCATACTGCTAGCTATATACTTCTTCAGTTTCATGGCTAACTGCTGTGCGACGATTCATGGGCATGCCCTGGGCAAGTGTAGTCACAAGCAGGTGACTTCAAGCGGGCTGCAGACATTTGGCAACCTCCCATTGGGGGAATCATACACTACTTGACCTTTCTAGGTAAGGGTTTTAAGGAAACAAAGGTCTTCTTGGTAGAAACTAAGAGAAGCTGCATCTTGATTGTGTTGGGGAAAATTAAGTCTTTGGAGCTAGACAACTTAAGACTTGATGTGGACTCCAGGGCTTGGGAAATGAACTTGCTGAGAGGCGGGTGGCCAGCAAACACACTGAAGCTTCACTTGGTCCCCTGCGGATCTTCTTAGGGTCTGTGCTGATTGGAGGTGGTTGTGGGGAGAGGGGCTGCTAGCAATGCCAGCTGCCAGCAAAGTTCCCTGGATCAGCCCTCCATGATGCCTTGATTCAGACTCAGAAACTGCCGCCTGCCATCTCTGTGACCTTGGCCAGTCACTTAGCATCCCTGAGCTACTGTTTCCTCATTTGTAAAATAGGAATGTTATTCCGCTCTGGCAGGGTTTCGTGGGGGATTACGTGGGATAACACATGGGGAGGGCTCTGCACAGCACAGGCGTACCCCAGGCAGCCAGCAGACACAGTTTGCTTTCTTCTCCTCTACTGCTGGCTTCCAGATGTCTTAGGATTCTAATGAAGCATCCAGATGGGCGCTCAGATCTGGAAAGTTGAAAAGAAGATATTACAGGGTGTGGGGATTTGCCTTTGGATTTTGTTGCTCACCAGCAAGTGTGTTCCAAGAAGGGACACATCTGCCCTCCATGTCGTCAGCCCAGGATGCCAGGCAGCTGCCTGCTTGAAAGGAAGCTCTCTTGGATCAAGCAGTGGGCAGCATCAGTCTGCAGTGGAAAAGTCACCATGGCGAATAAATTAGGCCAGCGGTTTTCCTAGTGTCTCCAGGAACAAAATCTTCCTGCAGTGGGATTTAAAAAAAAATACTGTAATTTTTCACCTCACCAAAACCTCTGCTTCCCCAGAGCCAGAGGCTGGATAGAATGACAGAGGGTGACACTGTGAGATTGTGCCTGGAGACTCCCTGGAGAATTTAGAGAGTTGGCAGCAAATGATCAGATTTGCTAATGACTAACACGACAAACTCATTCATTCCTTCAAGCATTCACTCAGGGAGCCCTGGCCTGGGGAGGCTGACAGCTCTCTGGGAGGTGTCAGGATAATACATGACACAGTCCCAGTCCCTATGTCCTAATGACTTGTCCCAAAGAGCAAGCAATACTGGCAGAGTTAGATGTAGAAATTTGTGAAATGATCACTGCAAGGGGAGGCTAGTGATTGCAGAGCACCATACACAATACGTGTAGAGCTTCCCCTGCAGGGAACCAGCCTCTCTGAGAACGCAGGGGACCTGACTTCTGTCTCCCACACCCTTGGTGGAGGGCAGGGGCAGCCCAGGGCCCAGCTCAAGCAGCCCTAGAAAATGGATCTGGGGGAATCCTCTTTATCACCTTCTTAGCACAGCTTCCCATGGATCAGGAGGAAGTGTAATAGATGACTTTTAAAACACAGAAGAATTCAAAATATGGGAGAAGGGAGTCGTCTTTAGTCAAGATTTGGCAGATTCTGGAGCTTGCGTTGTTTGGTGCGTCCACACACCAGCTGCTTCCTCTTTTCCCCAAACAGCAGATCCCCAGAGCAAGTCAGCCCGGATGAAAGAACAGTTCCGTGGGTAATATGTAGCCCTGCCCAGGGGGCCCGTCCTATTAGCACTGAGTTCAGCAGTTTGTCACGGAAGGCCATAGCCTCTCATCACTGAGTTCAGTATCTGCCCTATTGGCACTCAATTAGGAGCACCTATCCCAAGTGCTTTGAATCCTTTCTTGCCATGATTTCCTTAATAACAGATTCCATATCAACAGCAATAGGATATAGATGGATTAATTTTTTCCTAGCAATCCAAATAATATATTCCTTAATAGGGAGCAGGAAAGTCTCCTTAGCTGGGGTTTTCAAAAGCCTCTACCTCCAGGGGTACCCAGGAGGCTGTGGTACAAACAGCTAACCCTGTAGAACCCCTCTCTCCTCTCTTCAATGGCGGATCCTGAGCAGTCTGCCCCCACCTGCTTTCTCTCTCCCTGTCAATGTTACTTGGCTTCGGGTGACTGGAGAGTCCTAAGCCAAAAATATATTTGCCCTCATCTTCTGTGGTTCCAGGTCCTTGACCCCCAGCACCCATCCCAGTTCAAAGCCAGCTCGAGGGAAACATCACAGGCCCCTCCCTGGCACCAGCTATGGTGCCGCAGCCAGGTGTGGTTTCAGTGACTCCTGGCCACAGTTTGCCAGGCCGAGAGAGCTTGCCACAGCCGCCCGAGGGGAGCCTGCATCTAGCCAAAGCTTGCTTGGGGAGGTCTGGCAAGGAAGAAAGAAAGTGAGCCTCAGGTTGTCAACATGCAGCCCCAGCTGTGTGGTCTTAAAGCCCCTGGATCAGGGATAAGGCCCTGGGCCAAAATGCTGGCGGAGGCTCTGGGCCCAAACTGATAGACTTTGATTATGATGAAGCACATGTACAGAGTCTGCTTTTTGTTTTTAGCCTCTAACAAGGTTCATGCAATTGTGCTGAGGGCTTAGAAGAATACGTTCCCTAGCACAGTTTTTGGCATTGACTAGGGACTCAATAAATGGTGGCTTTCGAATTTCCCTTCTCTGGGCAGCGATGGGTCTAGTCTGTTCATCCTGAGCCTCTGTGGAGCCTGATGCATTTACAGAGAGAGCTGCCCTTCCCCAGCCCTCCGCCTGTAACTGGGGCATCTCTGACTATCACTTACACCGAGCAGGAGAAATCAAACGAGAGTGTTCATTGAGGCTGGGTGAGTCAACACTCCTGCTCTTTTCTGGAGCGCTTTTTCCAAGAGTAAGCCTATCCAAGCCTACTGTGAGTTTCGGTGTAACTGAGCACTCTGGGCCTTTGTAGTGGGGCTCACATTCATTGCAGACAAAGCATAATGAGCCACAATCTCACATTACCTCATCACACGGGGGCAGCGCCCAACACAATGCAGTGTTTGGCGTTTCTCAGCGTGCTCCACCGAGGAGCTCAAAGGCTTACGGAAAACCCTGTCTTTCTTTTGGAAGTATTATTATAAGGGTTTCCAGGGAGGGATGCCGAGGTGAGTGACCTGCTTTAAGACCACACAGCAAGAAGGAGCTGGGCTGAGCAGGGCCCCAGGCAGCTAGTGGTACTCCTTGGCCCCCATGGGGTCAAGGAAGAGACAAAACTCATCAGCAAAGATGAGGGCAGGCAAGGTGTGCAAAGACCTGGCCTCCCCCGAGAGGGCAGAGCATAGGACAAGAGCTGTGGGAGAGAGCATGGAGCCGCTCGGACTCCGCTGAGCAGTCATTTCTTTTGTACCTGCTCAGTGCTGGGACGTGTACCTCCCTGGATTGATACCCTGAGAAGATTATCTCACCACCTTGCCGCTAGATCCCAGGATCATCATCATCATCATTTACAGTACTAGGGATTAAACCAGAGGTCTTCACACTGAGCTAAATCCTCAGATCTTTTAAAGAAATTTTTTGAAACAGGATTTCACTTAGTCACTAAGTTGCCCAGTCTGGGCTCAAACTTGTGATCCTCCTGCATGATTACAGGTGTGCTTATTATTTTTAGTAATATTCATGAAAAGAAACAACAATAATAATGAATGCAAAAGAAAGGCAGACAGTGAAATTTCGCACTTTACTGACTTTTCTAAAGATGGCCATGCCCATAAAAATATAAATAAACAATATAATACAAATATATGGTAATGGTTAGGTACTTTTAATTGCAATTTAGTTACATTAATGTGTTTTTTTTTTAAAGAAATAAAACCATATTGGCCTATTGCAGTAATGGGTAAGGACATGACTTTTCTTTTCTATGCTCTTTAAGTTTTCCACAATCTTGCAAAATTGATGTTCATATTCTCCTGTTCAGTAGGCAGAACAGCCAGATTTTTCCACCTAGCTTTGCTTATGGCTGATCAAAGCACATTATTGTTAATTTTTATTTTGGAAAGTGTCTTTCACATAAAGCAATTTGTATATAAATAGCTGTGAGAATTGTAATAGAATATGTGAGGTAAAGACTCATAAAAGTCTAGATTCCCAACAAAGTCTAGATATTGCAATACTTCCCATACCTTGGTCTCTCCAGGATCAATTCTATAGTCTTTTGAATTGTTCCATGGCTGAAAAATTAAGAGCACAAATGAAAACTCCAAGTGGTTTCACAAACTGGCAGATCTGAAGTAACTCAAATTTCCTTAAAGATGCACAGAGACAAAAACATGGCAATACATGAAAATAAAGCAGGCTCAGAGCTTGGAGAAGGAGAAATAAGAGTGTGGAGCCAGGCTGAGAAGGAAAGGCACGCTTGTCTCTGTGACACACTGGGGTAGTTGCTATAGTTGAACCACAAACTATCTCAACATTCTCTGCTTTCTGGCAGTCACAGAAAAAGGCATAATTTAGGAAGGCACAATCACGCATTCCCACTGCAGGGGCAGCCTGAGGAATGTTTGTGGAGAGCCTGGGCAGACATTTCCCCTCTGGGCTGCTGAGGCTGCAGAGGGAGGTAAAGAATCACAGCATACTTTGATTCTTTTGTTTCTTCATTTGTTTCTCACCTATGGTTTCAGACCAGGAAAAGTTGAACTTTGAAAAGATGTCCCAGACGCTATGTGAATAACGACTGGACAGTGACCCAAAAGACTAATCGTGTTGGGAAATTAGTTTGTGTTTAGGACATTTTAAAACTGAGGTTAGACAGATAATGATGCTTAACCCAATGGACTAGATTGAGAGTAATGAGGACAATGAAGAACAGAATCAGGCAGTGAGAATGGCCTGATGCTTCCTTTGAGGCTGGATTTGGTGGGACCTCTCCCACCACAGATGTCCCACCTGCTGTAGTCACGGGGTCTCTGGGGTCTGAGCTGGGACAGGGGATCTTACCCAGTAGTAGTGGCAGAGTGGCTTGTCTTAGACTCCCCACATGCAAGAGTACTGATAATACGGACACAATATTTATTAAAGGCATCAACAAACTCCCAATGCAATGAGAAATCGAGAAGCTGAGATTCCAGAATCAGGACAAGAACAAAAGGACAGCTCAGCCACTTTTCTCCTCGGCACTTGTTGGTTCCCAAGTTTATTGACTCTCTAGCTCTGTGACAGGGACAAGTTATTTTACTGCAGGAAGTCTCTGTGCTCATCTGCAAAATGGGTCAAAGGATTGTTCTGAGACAAGTGAAATAAATTAGGCAACGAGCTTAGCACAGGACCTGGAGGAATGCACAGTAGCTCCTTTATAATCTCAGCCAAAGATTTCAGCAGTTTGATTTTCTACTTCTGGGATTATCGGAGTTTGGCCTTTTGCAGTGGCATCTGGTTCTCTTCTTGTGTACGTGAGTCAGCAACGAACGGGAGTTTTGAAGGCCTTCTGGGTCAAACTACATTCATGGGCCCCTGGTCCACACACCCACAGCTGCTCTGTGCCTGAAATGGGGCATATTTCACAGATGAAACTCAGCTTCTGTGCTCCAGATAAGCTCGGGCCTCTGGGATCCCTGCCCTGAGCCAGGCCTTTAGGACACCCCAGGTCAGAAATGCAGGCACTGGATTTAGAAGTCCAGAGAGCTGAGACTTACATAAAAGAACAGGCTCAGAGCAGGGAGAACATCCAAAGCAAACCTAGCCTGGGACTCTGGGTGACAGGGGCACTCATAATGGTGACAATATGTGCACTGTAGTGGCATCCACAGAGCACACAGACCCCATTCATCTTGTACACTAATGTGGCTCTGCAGGCTTCACTGCTAGGCTAGGAACCCTGGGAGGTTAGGAAGTATGAGCTACAATTGCTTTTTGCCAGCACATGCTTTTTGAAGGCTTGTGTTATTTTTGCTCTTGCCTTTTCAACTCTGTGACCCAGCTCTGACCTGGCTGTGTCAAAGTGCTTCTTCACTTGGAGAGGGAGCGTCTTTAAGTCCAGAGTCTGCCCAAGTCTTTCCTGTTTATAAAAATCAACTGGGTTTTTGCTAAAAGTTCAGACTCCTGGACCTCAACCTTATCCCACCAAATAGGATCTCTAAGGTTAGGGGATCTGGGAATTTATGGGTTTACAGAGTCCTGTGTAATCCTAATAATCATTCAAACTGGGAAAACACCCTCCAACCTGTTGGTTTCTTCAAATCTCCAGCTCTTCTCATTGCTCTCCTTTACTTTTGCTTAGCTTTCCCTTTTTCTGTTTTAGCCCGTTTCTCCTCTTCTATTGAATAAGGTCTTCATAGTAGTTTCAAGACTGTGTACCCCATGTTTCTAAACTTTTCCTTTGGTTTTGGCTCCACGACCGAAACTCACTGGGATAATGTCCAGCACCCCAGTTTCATGTCTCTACCTAGGGGAAATCTGTCCAGAGGATGTATTGTTTAGCTTAAATTTAAGTTGACTCCTTTTGAGAACTCTGGGATGAGTGATAAGACCTAAAAATAATGCAAAGCTGTGGTATAGACTCACCACAAATTTTTAAACCAGCATTTTAAAAGTTATAGATGCCATCATTAACCTTGCCCTAAAACACCAGGATGTGCCATTGAAGAGACTTTTCCTGGCTAGTGTTCCTCAGCGCCATCTGTGTGGCGGCTACAACTCAGCATGTGCAGTTGTGACATCTGGGTCTTGCCTAAGTTCCGATGTCAATTGTGTGGAGCCATTGCTGTCTAACTGAGCTTCTTTCATTCTTAATATGCACAGGGAAAATGGCTTCCCTGATGTCCACAGTTCTTGATCATTTAATGGAGTCATAGAGGGGACCCAGTGCCTACATGACAAAGGTTTCAAGGAATGGAGGAATGAGTGAACGAATGAATGACTCCATGAGGGTGTGGTGTTTCAGGAGGAAAGGCTGTTTTCATTAAGAATAATTAGGAACAAATGTTGGGTCTTTTAAAAAAATGAATCCCATAAGGTGCGAGGCAAGGCTCCTGTGAAGTGGTGCCCAGTGTGGCGGTACCCTCCTGCCAGGAGAGCACTCTGCGCGGCTGGTATCTGGGCTGACCCTCTGCTCGGTCTGTGGGTGTCTGGAATGACATCTTGGGGATCCTCATTTGGGTTTCTCCTTCTTTCTTTCCTCACTGCATTGTTGGATTGGGACTGCCAAGGAGCAGAATTTGGTGACAGCTTTTGGGTTTGACTTGCCAGTGAGCATGTTTGGCAGCACACGGGTTTCTGTGGCATAGCTGGCCAGTGGCCTTGAATTTCTTCTGGTTCAAATGGCCTCCTGCACGTGGCGTCCCATAAGTCAGTGTGTGTATGTGTGTGTGTGTGTGTGTGCGCGTGCACGCGCGCGCACGTGTGCCTGCATGCACATGTGGCGAACACTGAACTCTGGGTTCTTTGTCTCTGGAGTGACATTAAACCATCTTTACCACCACCTGCGAACATACCTTGAGCACTGTGCAAAGCACCATTCTTGGTGCTACCAGCAATGCAGACATATTGAAGTTCCATGGCCTTCAGAAACATACAATCTAAGTTAGGCAAATAAAACACATACATGGTTAATCCACCCAATCCCACTTACACCCGTCAAATTGCCTAGTTGTGGGCCTTAGAAATCAGCTCTGGGTAATTTAAGCAAAAAATGAAATTTATTTGGAAGGCTGGAGGACCGGACTTAGAAAATGGGAATGAGCCAAGGACCTGGAAATAGAAATAATCTTTGCCATCAGTGAACACACCGTGGTTACTGGATAATCTCCACCATGGTGGGCCACCTTCAACCCAAGTCCATTATTCACTGAACAGATAATCTCTTAGGAGCCCACTACGTGGCTAGCAGTCCCAGAAGTATGAGTTCAGGCTGGAACCCACAGGATGCAACTCTTCATTTCCATGAAGCTGGAACCATCTTCTATCTTCTCTGCTTTGGCCAAATTTGAGCACATGGTCTCTTGCTTTGGCTGTTCTGTGGCCCCAGTGACATTTTTTTTGTCACAGGAATTGAACTCATGACCTCATGCTTGCCAAGCAGGCACCATGCCACTGAGCCATACCCCTCCACCAGTGACATCCTTTAACTCACAAAGTGGATGTAGACATTGGGCTGCTAAAAAATGAGAGCTTTCAACCCTATGGTAAATTCCCAGCAAAGTCCGGAAAATGAGCATGGAAGTAATAGGAGGAGGTAAAGCTTTGCCCCAGGCGGGATGACCTGATAGGCGTTCTTCCAGGTGGAGTGGTATGGGTGGTTATGTGTCTAGAAGGGACTGGGGAAGATAGTATCTAAGCATGCTGCATGCTCACAGTGTCAGGAGAGGGTCACAGGATGTGATTGTGAAAAGGACCTAGAACAACATGCCCATCCTCGAAGGACTAGGGAGAAGAGAGTTTTACAAATGACTGAGATCATGGACTTTAAAGAGCAATTTTAAACTGATGGAGGGAACTGGTCACACACACCCCACCCCTACTTAGGAGTAGCAGGTACAGCTCCCATCAGAGGCAGAGAGCAGAATGCTGTCCAGTGCCCAGCATGCCGCTGAGGAATGCATGGAAGGTCCAGAAAGGAGCGTGCCTGCAAAGGAGAAAGAAAGGCGTTGTAATGGTTGATACATTGTGTCAATTTGAGAACTTTAGAAGTTTAACTAAGCAACTCAGCAGGGGACCAGGGTCTTCACTTTGTAGACATCCTCATCCTGTGCGAGAGGAGGGCACAGAGATGATAGGAGTGCTACACCTGCTCTTGAGGGGTAGCCTGTGTACAATATAAGGGAGAAAAACAGACTTGCTTTCCCCCCTTTTTTTGCTCTTGTTGCTCTTGCTATCTTCTTCTGCCTTGTTCTATTGCCCCTCTGCCATGCCAGGCTGCCTTGGAGCCAGCTGATTATGGACTGAAACCTCCATGAACTGTGAGCTAAATAAACCTTTCCTTCCTTAATTTGGGTATCAGGTATTTTGTTTCAGCAACATGAGAAGAGCAACTAACACAGGTAGGTAATGTCATCAGGAAAGGAGAGGCAAGAGACATACACTGTAATTACATCTTTGTGCCAATTTGCTCCTCTGTAAAATGGAGATGCTAGATGCTTTGCCGCCAAAACCGGCTGCATTGTGACAATGAACTGAAATAAGGCTAGTATGAGAAATAGGACATAGGCTATGAGAAGACATAGAATCCGGTACTGCAGCCACGATTAACTGGGTGTGCCACCTTGGGCAAGTCACTTAAATTTTCCGAGTCTATTTGCTTGTCAGTAGAAGGATTATAGTCATTCTTATCAGGTGAAGACTAAAGGAGATAACGTATGTGAAAGTTCTTTATAAAGTACCCTGCTAATATAAGGAACCAGACTTATTCTTCTTTAATAAATCCATATGGCTGTTGTTATCAGTCAAATGCGACGAAGAATCTTGAAGATATTCCTAAATAGCTGAGCCCAGTGGTGGCTTCTCTGATGTGACACTCAGGTTGCCAAGGCAGCCCTGAGAAGGTCCTCCTGGACCCTGCTTGCCTCCAAAATCAGCCAGCCCGTGGCCAGAACCCTTGAAGCCGTACTCTCCCTGGGCCAGCATGAGGTAATAAATTTTTTGTGTTGGTCCAAGAAAAAGCCCCGGCAACAAAGACCAATTTATTATCTTAATAAATCACAAATTGTTCCCGCAGCCTTTTCCTAAGGCTGTGCAAAGCATCACAGTCTGCAAAGAAGGGAGAGTCTGGTTGGATCTGAGCTGAATTGTGTCCATCCGGCTGGGAAAGGCAGACACACCCCAGCTGACCACATGAAACAGTCTCTATGAGATGCAGATGTTTGGTAGGATTGCTGCTGTCCTCCATCATTTAAAAGACTTCCATGGCTGCTGTGTGCTTACAGACTCCTTCCTCTCTAGCCTGTTTGCGTTGATGGATTGAGAGGGTAACTGCAGGGTGTTTGGGTGGTAGTGTGTTATGGTGGCTGGATTTTTTTAATGCTGGCTGTTCTCCTTTGCTCCTGTAAAGTGCTGCCTGCATAACTCATATTTAATTTTTAAATTAAAGTGAATTAAAATGAATTTTGTTTGGGGAATTCCACTGTTCCCTCTTGAGATAAGTGGAAACACCACGGGATAATGTAAAATTGAGCTTGGGAATAGCTGCATTGGAGTGCTGTGCTAATGAGGTGAAGGTCAGAGGTTCAATCCCCTTGTGAAGGGAGCAGTCAATTTCACTCTGCCTCATGGCCTCAGATTCCACCCTTAACCCTAACCATCTGCCTGCACGAGGAACTGCTGCTCACCAACAGGACAAAGCAAACTAAAAGGGCTAGGCCCATGCAAGTCTGTCAGCGCTGTTGGAAAGACAACTCAAAGCATGACCCACAGATAATGTGCCAGGATTTTAAATTTTGCAGATTAAAGCACTATTATTTTATTGTTTTATGTAAGAATAAACATATAAAAATATGGACAGGTCCAGTGACTCAGATGTCATGAGTTACAAGATCTCCAAGGCATTCCTTTTAACTCCCAAGAGTTTAGATAACTGATAAAGAGGAAGCTTAATAAACTGTGGTCACACAGTCGATTTGGGTTTATCCTTATGATGGGAACAAATGGGGTGGATATCTCTGAGCAAAAGATAATACAAATATCACTCGTATTTAGTTTGAAATAGATGATACAATTTAGGGACAGCAAATTGCCCTTCTTAATTATGCTTTTCTCGAGCTAATAGTAATGTTAGTTTGTATTCCCTGAACATGCTGACTGATGGCAGGAAAACGAGCCCAAATGCTCAGCTGGATGAGGAAGAGAGGAAGTGCAAGATTAAGCATTTGTCAGAGATAATCCACAGAACAGAGATAATCCATCTCTATAAATCAAAAGCCAGCTGTATCCTGCTAATTATTGATTTACCATAGTCCTGGTTAGAAAACAGAGTTTCAGGTCATTTTATTTTCTCTAGTTCTTTTCTCTCTCTTGTGTTTACAGGCATAACTCAAGGCGGAAGGCCAGTCTAAGGCCTGTTCTGGCCGAGTCATCCTTGGCCTCTTCTGTCTTGGGTTGTCTGTAGCACTTATGGTACATGCTAAATTGTGGTCATGTTCCCTCAGTGCTTGAAGATAAGGTTCACATTTTAAGGCTCTTATATATCTCAGAGGGCCTAACACAGTACTCAACTTCCAGTAGATGCTTCATAATAACATTCCTATTGACTGATCTCAGTAAGGAGTTTTGAGTAACCAAGAGTTACTTCCTTCTTCCCTAACTTGACAAAATTTAGCAAACATTCACGATAAAAAAATCTCAAAAAATCAGGAATGAGGAAACTTCCTCTACTTGCTAAAAAGTGTCTGTAAAAATCCCACAACTAAAATTATATTTAATGGTGAAAGACTGAATGCTATCTCCCTAAAATCAAGGAAAGGTAAGAATGCTCATTCTACCATTCCTATTCAACATTCTCCTGAAAGTTTCACTAGTGCAATAAAACAAAAAAAGGAAATATAAGCACATAGTTGGGAAAAAAATAAAACTTTTCCTATGATTGTAAACATAGACAATTCTAAGGATTTTACAAAAAATGTCTTGTAGAATAAATAAGTGAGTTCATTAAGGTTGTAAGATGAAAGATGAACATACAAACTCAATTGTATTTCCATATGCTAGCAATAAACATGTGGACACCAAAATTTAAAATACAATACCATTTATGGTTACTTAAAAAAGAAAATAAAATACATGCAAATCTTTAAAAAAAAAACAAAAAATTAGGCACTTGTGCACTTAAAATGCTGATAAAAGAAACTGAATATCTAAATAAATGAGAAGATAGTACCGTGTTTATGGATTAGTGGAGTCAACATAAAAAGTTGTTACTCTTCCATAATTGATATATCAAAGTTCCTATCAAAATCCCAGTCATATTTTTGTAGATCTAGACAAGATTATTCTAAAATTTATATAAAATGGTAAAGAAACTGAAATAGTTAAAAAAGTTTGAAAAAACAAAATGAAGTAGCAGACATAAACCTACTCAATTTTAAGATTTATTACCTAGTTATAGTAATTGAGGCTGTGTGGTGTTGGTGAAGGGATATATGCATAGATCAGAGGAGTAGAATAGAAATAAAACCACATAAATACTTTCAATTGATTTTAGATAAAGGTGCAAAGACAGTTCAATAAAGGAAAGATCATCCTTTCCACAAATGGTGCTCAAGCAACAAATTTCGTAATCAAACAAAAAGAGCTTCAATCTAGTCTCCCAACTTATACAAAAAATTAACTCAAAATGAATCATGGACTTAATGGAAAAACACTATGAAACTCTTAAGAAAAAAGGAGAACACATTTAAAGCCCAAGGTTAGGCAGAAAGTTCTTAGATATGATGCCATAATAGGAGAAATGGATAAATTAAACTTTATCAGATTTTTAAAATTTGCTTTATGAAAGACCCAAGTAAGAGGATAAAAAAAGAAGCAACAGACTAGAGAAAAATGTCTGCAAACCACCTAACAAAGGACTAGCATCTAGAAATCATCAAGAATTCTAAAACTCAACAGTCAAAAAAGAAAAAAAATAACATGAACAAAAGACATAAAGAAACATTTAACTGCAGAGAATATATAAAGAGCAATAAAGTATATTAAAAGATGCTCAAAGTTACTAGACACTAGGAAGATACTAATTAAAACCATCATGAGCTATTACATATCTATCAGAATGACCAAAATAACAAATAGTAGTGCTGGGGAGGATGTGGAGAAGCTAGTCACACATTGCAAGAGGGAATGTTAAATAGTGTGGCTTCTCAGGGAAAGGTTTGACAGTTTCTTATAAAACTAAACAACCCTACAACCCAGCAGTATACCCCTGGACATTGATCCTGGAGAAACCAAATGTATGTCCACACAAAATCTGTACATGAACATCTCTAGCAGCTCTTTTTGTAACAATCCTAAGCCAGAAACAATTCTGATGTCTTTGAACAGGTGAGGAGCTGAATGCATTGTGATCCATCCACATCATGAAATAGCATTCAGTGATGAAAAAGAGCAAGTAATTGACTCCTACGATAACAAAAAGACTCAAGAGAGCTGTGTGGAGTGAAACAAATCAAGGTTACACACTGGATGATTCTGTTTACATGACATTCATGAAATGACATTATAGAAACAGAAAACAGATTAATAGTTGTCAGGAGTTATGGATAGGGAAGGAGTGGGAAAAGTAAATGAAAATGTGTGTGGCTATAATAGGGCAGCTCCAGGGCCATCATGGTGATGTGAATGGTCTCGATTTTGACTGTATCAGTGTCAGTATGCTGCTTGTGTTACTGTGTTATAGAGTTGAAGATGTTCTCATTGTGGGGAAACAGGTATCCAGAAATCTGTTATTTCTTATAACTGCATGTAATCTGCAATTATCCCAAAATGAAAAGTTTAAGAAATAATCACATCTTATTAAAATTAGACAACTGATTTGCTGGAGAGCTGTCACATCAGAGATAGATCTGCTGAGTACTTGCTGTGAGCTGTGTGCTTACTTCATCTCATACTTCTCAGATGAAGTAAGATGGACCCTGGAGTTGGCAGCCTGGGCTGGGACTGGCATGGAAGTAGCTACTGGTCTGGTTAGTGGGATTTGTCAGTGTGGGAATTCTGGATTTTTGCAGCCACCATGAGGCTATGGATACAAGGTGGTAGGTACAAGATGGTGTCAAGGATCACAAGGACATCAGAGGGAATGGATCAGCAAATAAGGAAAACATCAGACATCTCAAAAGGAATTATTCATCAAGAGTAAGGGCTAGGCACTCCTCTGGTGAGTCCAGGCTGGGGTTTGGTTGTACAAGATTAGTGTCGAGCCCATGATGAGCAGAGATGAGAGGTTGTAGACAATTGGGACACACTGGGTTAATCTGCAGTGACTGGACATCTGGCTCAGGAATAAAGACACATGGCTGGTGTTCATGAACTACGCTGACCACAGCCAAGGGTTCCAGTGTGGGAAATGCTGCAGAGCGGGCAGCTGCTGGGCGTTCTCATGCAGGCTGCCAAGCAGAACCACAGGCCAGGGGAAGACAGGACTCTGGACCATGATTCCAGGGAGAGTCAGGAAGCCTACAACATCCTTGCGGTTCCTCTGTCCTCAGAGTCCATGTCTCCATGATGGTCCTCCTGCCTCTGTGCAGCATCTGACAGTCAAAATAGGCTTTGGAATACTTAGAAGCTGTGCAAACGTCACAGATATCACCTGCTGAAATGAGCAGCATGGACACATACAGCAGCCCATGGGGGGAAAAGAGGTAGTAGCCCGAGGCAAGTCCAGCAGGCAGGTGAATTGGCAGATCTTCACTCTCCCCTGTGCTTGCATTGAAGTACTCCATGTCTCATGTTCTGAGTATTTGCACTTCTCGCTCCCCCTCATTATCTGTCCTCTTTCCTGGTGTGGAGGTGTCCCAGAAGACTGAATCCAGTCCTCAGCCCTGATTCCACTTCGGAAGCTGCCAGCAGCCTGGGGAACCAACCCCAGGATGGTCATGCATCTCTGGGAAGGCTACAGAAGCAGGGCAGCCGTTTCATCATTGTCACTCACTTCATTCCCATGGAGCACCGGTGAGATCATCGTTCATCGGCTGGAGGCAGGCAGGCGATTTATCAGGGGTCACTTACTAAATTAATGTAGAACCAAGATGAAAATGTGTCATCGTCTGATGCTTAGAGCCAAGATTGGCTTCCAAAGACAAGTGATGACCCCCAACTGCAAAAAAAAAAAAAAAAAAAAAGATAGGCGCTATGAGGGGTCTATTCCAGCACCTCCTTGAGCAGACAAACTCCCTTGTCTTCAGAACAGGAACCAAGAGAGATTGTATCCAATTCCTGTCTCAACCAAACATCCCCAGAAGTCTTCACCTGACTTTGGAACCTGAATTGGAGGTCCCTGGCTCTACTCTGTAGCTCTCTATTATTGCCCTTGCCACATAAATCTATGTTTGTTTTATTTGTTATTTGTTTCATGTGCAACTCTCCTTTATGCAATAGGTGTGAGGATGGGGAGGGGACTGTGTCCCAAAGATTAACATGCTATCAAGTCTATAGCGAGTTCTCAATTTATTTACCCTATGAGTAGTTACTAAGTGTCATCCACTTGCAACATACTTTGCTAAATTAGTACTAGGCATCAAACTGGACTATGTGACTGTATCCATCTCCTGTTGCTGCTGTAACAAATTGTTACAAATTTAGCAGTTTAAAACAACTAATTTTGACTTGTTAGAAGTGAAAAATCGGTGTTGCTGGGTGGAGTGCAAAGTGTTGGCAGCGCTGGCTCTTTCTGAAGGTTCTGAGAGGCCTGTCTGTTGCCTTGCCTTTCCCATCTTGCAGAAGCTGCCAACATTCTTGACTCCTCACTACCACCTCCAGCTTCAATGCCAGCTGGGTAGCATCTGGAGATGATTCTCTGGCCTCTACCTCCATCCACTCTTGTCTAACTCTGACCTTCTGCCTTCTCAAAGCCCCTTGTGATGACACTGATCAATGAAGATCATCCAAGATTATCTCCTCATTTCAAGATCCCTAATTTGTACATATCGACAAAGTTCCTTCACCATGCCAGGGGACATATCCATAGGTTTCTGGGATCAGGACCTGCTCACCTGTGAGGGCCCAGTATTCAGCCCACTGCTGTGACCTATGTAATATATAATTGCAAATCTCTGAAGAGAAAAACCTTCCTAAATCCCAGTCTCAAAATATTTTAGTAAATTATGCAGCCTACACTTTGGAATCACATCTTTCTCAAACTGGCAGCTTGCTTTCTCATCGGGTCAGCATATTTATGAGATATGTGGTATGACTGTCTGCCTAGGAGCTACAGGACCCCTTCTGTCACGGGTTCAATTGTTTCCCCAGAAAGAGTCATCATTAGTCTGATCTCAGTACCTGTGAACGTGGCTTTATTTGGAAACAGGGTATTTCAAGATGGAATCAAGTTAAGATCAGACCCTTCTGGATTATGGTAGATCCTGAATGCACTGACTAAGAGAGATTTGAAAGCAGGTATGGAGAGGGAAGATGGCCAAGTGACAACAGAGGCTGAGGCTGGAGAGATGGGGCTGTAGGCCAAGGAATGCAAAGGGCCACCTCAGACCAAAAGCTGGAAGAGACAGGAACCATCCTCCCTCACCTATATCTCATGATGGGCGCATGGCCCTGTACCACACTGACTGTGGATTTTCAACCTTCAGAAAAAAGAGAGGGTAATGTCTGTTGCTTATGCTACCTGGTTGGGGGGAGTTTGATGCAGCCTTCCTGGGAAACTCAGACTCACTCTCCTCCTGTGTAGCCAGCCTGTCCTCATGGGCTCTGTGAAGTCTCCATGAAAATATGGGTGACTCCCCAGGCAGTAGCCTGTCATCTCACTATCTTGGCCACAGGGCCACAGGAAAAGGCTCTGTCATTGGGAATGAGCCATCGCCCCCCTCGCTCAGACTGCTTTCTCTGTCAGACTCGAAGTCACCACTGTGAGTTCAGTGTTCTCCTTATTTCTTGGAAAGCACCTTCAGAACCAGTTCAAGAAAAACAAACTGAGGTTTGTGCAGGATCTATTTAAAGCAAATCATCGGTTCTAGTTCCAATAACAAACCAGAGGCCAGTTGGGTCTTTGGGACAAGAGTAGAGGCGCTGAGCATGCGTGCGTAACTGCAGGGCTGGCAGGTCCCTGCGCACGTCGCCTGACTTGCCCCCTCCTTCACTGGGCAGCTGCCTTCGCAGTTGCCTGCCAAGCACTTTGCCCAAAATGGACACAGAACTGCACAGTCACCAAATATGAATCTTAAAGCAGATTGGATGTAAGAGTTACCACTTTGGTGTGCTTCATGGGAGTGCTGCGAGCCCAGGTAGGCGCTGTGATCCAGAAATCCCAGGCTGCTTGGTTATAGCAGGATTTCTGCATGCAAAGCCTCCTCCAGGACTCTGAGAATGCAGAGCCAATGAAGGTCCAAACCTGCAAGCACTGTGGCTGCGTGTGCCCGGCTGGGCTCAGTCTGAGCCAAGGACTTCTATTCTGACGTTGGTGAGCTCTCCACTCACCGTGGGTGGTGGTAGCAGCATGGACCAATGGACTTATTCTTCACCCATCTGTCACCTCTATTTGAGCACCATCCTATGCCGAGCACTGGCAATACACTGTTGAACACATGTCTCCACAAATATCCTCTAAGAGGGAAAGTCCAACAAAAAAGTAAAATCCAAAGCTACACAAGTGAGTAAATAAAATAATTGTTACAAGGGAACTCAGTGGCTGAGACACAGTTCAGAGGCTGCCCTTCTGAGAAGGTTACATGCAAGCTGAGAATTAAAGGAAGTAAAGGAGTCAATCAGGGGAAGACTTGGGCAGCAAGAAGCACAGGCGTAAGGGTCCTAAGGCAGAAAAGAGTTCCGTCAGTCTCCAAAAGGCTGAAAGAAAACAGGCATGGAGGGAATGCTGAAATCACCGGAAATCACAGGACAAGAGGGGGCTGGTGGGGCAATTGGGACCACATCGTGCAGAGCTCTGCCTCCCGTTTGCATTTGATTCTGTTGCAGTGGGAAGGGATTTAATGAGGTCGTGTGTGACATGACATAGACTCCCCTCCATCATCTCCTTTCTCTTCTTCTCTTTCTTAGAAATCACTTGTACAGTGATTAGACATGGGAATGAGTGTAGGGTTGAAGTGGCAGGGACTTGGGCTGAGTTGGTGACAGTGACAGGGAGGAGTCCCTACCAGATAGGTGCTGGATATAGACGGCCAGGGCTTGATGATACATGGGTTGGTGAGGGAGTGGGTTTTGCAGAAGGGTCTCAAGACGTTGACCATGCCTGCCCTTTCTCAGGAGCTTCTGTCCCACCACAGAGGGACACAGCCAGGTCACAGGCTCCTGGGGACCCTGGGGAAGCTGCTCTGGGATGGCTCTTGGCACCCTGCCCAAATCTTGCTGCACTGGCTTAGTTGGGTAGCCCTCTCCTCTCTGGAGCTCACCAGGGCCTGTTGTAAGATACCCCAGGACACTTGCTTCTTATGTGGCAGACAGCATTTTTTCCAAATTTGATTGTCTCCTTTGCATATGGTCACCCTTCATTTTTTAACTGCCAGAGAAAATCCTACCTGAGAGTGTCTCCCTG
>RJWT010015785.1:0-20227 GCA_004365215.1 Cuniculus paca | reverse complement strand
AAAGGTAATTATGACCATTTACTGAGTGCCAGTAGAGGATCTGTGGTGTGTGCCCAGATGGAGGCTCTCATTCCCCCACTACTATAATTTGAGTGTTTGTGCCCCAGAATTCTAAACTAAATCCCCAAATTCATATGGTAGTGGAATGTGGAGATAGTGCTTTTGGAAGATAATTAGGATTTAATGAAGAAGAGTGGGGGCCCCAATAGCATTAGTTGCTTAAAAGAAGAAAGACCCAAGACAGGACAGTTGCTCTGTCTCACTATATGATTCCCTCTGCCATGTTATGCAGCTAGAAGACCCTCACTACATGGTTGCACCATGCTCTTGGACTTCCCAGCTTCTAAAATCATTTGTAAAATAGACTTCTCTTCTTTATAAATTACCCAGTCTATGCTATTAAATTACAGGAACAGAAAATGCACTAACCCACCCACCCACTGCTGGGAGTGTTGGTGGCTGGCAGCTCTCTGATGAATTACTCTTAGAAATTGCCTTCTCTTGAAGATAAGCATGTCCTCTCACCAGCCCCTATCCAATGACTGGAGGATGAGGGTGAGTAAGTAAGTAAGTAAGAGCCCCACCTCCCAGCCGTGAAGCCGACTTTCCTGAAAGGTCATTCAAGTACTGGATCTCCCATGAGATTGGCTGCTCCTCTTCTACAGCCTCGAAATTTAGCCCCTCCTTCATTTCTTCCCTGCTTTTGAACCCAGTGCATCCCCAGTAGTCCTCATGCACAGAAATTTCTGTCTTGGCTTCCACTTCATGGAAAGAAGACTTCTGACAGCATCCAAATTCAATTAGACTCTAAGAATATTATTCAAGGTCAACTGGATTCAAAGTATGTCATTCAAGATCAATTGGACTCTGAATCCAGTTTCCTCTCATTTAAACAATTTTTTAAAATATTAATAAGAATTGCTGTCTTTTTGAAAGTACTTTCTAGGTTCCAGGAGATCTGCTGGGATATTTCATTTCACAAAGTTTAACCTTTACATCAACCCTGTGACAATGGCCTTCTTTACATATGAGAATACAAGAAATCAAAGAATTTGGAAATGAACAGAAATGGTCCAGTTACAAAGATGTTTGTACATAGGGAAGTCCAGTCAACAGAGGCAGAAAGGCTTGGAGCACAAGTGAATTGAGATTGAATTACTCACCCCAGGCTCATTTACTTGTCCCTGCCCAGGGACAGATTTGTAACCAGGAGATGGAGGCTAAATGGATCTAGGAGGGCTGGTAGTTGTCACACTCAACTTGCATTTGACTTGCTCGTTACTGTCTCTCTTCCCTGGAGACACATCCTTACTCTTCTGTACATGAGCCCTGCACTGCAAGCCAGCTACTCTGCTTTTCCTCTCCTTCCTAAATGCAACCAGTCCCACACCAGCCTTTTGTTTGTGTCCTGTTTTGTCTTAAGAAATGCTCACTCTGCAGCCCATGTCCATCACATCCATTTCAATTTGGCTAAAACACTGTATTTCTCATTTAGACTTTCCTAATGCTACCCACAGATGAAGAATTCACCTCCCTGGGCACTTAAACACGCAGTTTGGTTCTAGTTGTTCTAGAATCTTCATTCATTTCTCAAAGGAGGTTGTCCTTAGAATTAGGAAAGCTTCTTTTGGTGAGGTTGAGGATTTGGTTGAGGTGCAGGCTCTGATCTCACATGCATTATGAATCAACTAAGAAAAGGTGTAAAAGCTGATTATAGTGCCAAATTTGTAATGCTAAAATTTAGTTTCTGGATATCGGCTGAGAGGAGGTGGCTGTCATTCCCCTAAACCTGGTCCCTTGGATCTGATGCATGTGCAGTTATCATAGTAGGTAGGAGAAAAGCAAGAACTCAGTCTTGTTTGAGATTGGGCAGGTTCAAAAGAGAGCAAGTGTTAGAGAAGGAAATGCAGCCAGTAGGAGATGGAAGTGTGGAATGTTGCTTCAACACTGTGTCCACATGAAGGGCATAGAGGGAGATGTCTTTATTCTACTGAATTAGAAGGAATGGGGTCAAATGCACTCTCGTCCTTCTTCTAAATGAACATGTGTTCTGGTGAATGAACCAGGATGGAAGCTGCTGGTGCACAGCTCCTTCATTTTCTGCTTCTCTGAGTTCTTATTTGTTGCCTAGCCTGGAAGGTTGAGAGCATCTCAAGAATGACATCGCTTAGTGTTACTTTTATCCAATGTCAGAGATCCTTGGAATAGTACACCCTAGAATGCCAGTTTTAGCCAATTCCGTTAAGCAAATACATTCTCCTCTATTTATTACTACTTCATGATGCCCATGTGATTTCTAAATGTTTTTGAATGATGTTAGGCTTGGAGCACAAGTGAGTTGAGGACTTTTCTTCCAGGTTGACCAGAATGGCTGAATAGTTTAGCATCTGCAGCTGGGAAGTCATGGAAGAACTTTCTGAATATTTTCCTAAGCAAGCAATTCTTATGTCAACTAAGGTAGGAGTAAGATTTTAAATAAGTCGAAACTTTCCATGATGTGATCCTAGAAGTGAGACTTGTATAAAAATATAAAAAGGTAAAGTTTTTTTTCATTGTAATAATTTGGCAGAACTCTCTTCCTTTTATGTCATGTCATCTCTAAGAAAATCTTAATATATCTTATTATGCTCATAGAATTATTGAGTATAAAAGCACATGAAGCAAGTCATGAATGTATATGGGTCCTCTTAGCCAGCCACTCTTCCTGGATGAATTCTATGTCCAGAAACAAAGAAAATATCTGATTATCTAGTGTCAGGATCCTACTCATAGCTTGGGGAAGGGCTGACAGATAAAATACAGGATTTCCAGTGACATCTGAATGAAAAATAAGAAAATATTTGAAATTTTTTGAAAACATTTATTATGGGGAAAATAGTGAAGTGGTAAGTTACAACAATCAAACTTCTCTAGATTTGGAATCTAGATACTGGAATTAACAATTTGGGGGAAAAAAAAGAGATAATTAGATCCCTGGAAATCAGGAAAGATCTGACAAGAAAATCAAAATCTACAGGAAACTGAAGAGACACAACACAACACAGAGAAGGGAGGGGACAGTATGTACCTTGTCACTGGGTGAGAGAGAAATGCAGTGACTGAATGGAGCAGGGAAAACATGGTATTCTCCTTCCACATGAATTTTTTGACAAGCAACAGCTGGTGAGTGACTCCAATCCAAGAGCCCATCATATCCCTGGAAAGAATGGTGGCCACATGCCATTCCAGGAAAGAGCTGATTGTTTGCACCTGAGATTTAGAGCAGAGCAGCCTTGGGACAGCTTCACTTCAGAGCTCCCAATGTTAAGTCCCCACAGTGACTGGGTGAGAGACAGCCATGGGAGACAGCCACAGTCAGGGAACAGGTTGCAAGAAGACCCCTGAGGCATTTGAGCTGTGGGACACAGGCTCCACCACCATAGCCAGAGACCATACTCAGATTGAGTTGATCTGGATTTGAAAGTCACAGCATTGGTGTCCTCAACCTAATCCTATTGCCTTCTGGTACTTGCATGGTGATAGATCTGGGGTCTGACTGCTTCTTTATCTACGAGTATAAGCAGAAACATGTTTTGACTTTGGCACTGCCCCCAAATTGTAGATTCCAGAAGAAAATCACACATTCAAAATCACAGAGAAATTTTTTTTCTGAGTGTGTGCATTGTTTTTTTTGGTCGTTTTGCTTTTCTTTTTCTTTTTTTTCACCTTTCTTTTCCTCTTTTCTCCTTCACCAGTTTATTGGGGCCTGGGAAATTTTTTTTTGTCCTTGTTCTTTGCTTCTTATCTCTTTTCCTTACTTCTTTCTTCTTTTTTATTTCTTTCTTTATTTTTCCTCTTCTCCCTTTTAATTTTTTCCCTTTAATTCAATAGGATTGTTTGTACCTCTTCTCTGTCCTCTTTCTCATATCATATGACTTAGGGTTTCAAATTCTTTCTCTTGCTGGGGATATAGCTCAGTGGCACAAGCACCTGCCTGGCAACCACAAGGTCCTGAGTTCGATTCCAAGTACAAAAAAAAAATCTTCCTATTGCATTCCCCCATTTCCAATGATTTATATTTTTAATAGCATAATCATAAAGCTTTATTCATCTTTATTTAGTTAACACTCTAAAATTACTGTTGAATTCTTTTCTACCATTACTGAAGATAAAGCTGTTGCATTTAGTGCGTCTTAGCTGTAAGTCAATACCTGGCTTGTCTTAATGTTTATAACATAGTTGTGGAGTTCTTCTCTAGGGTTAAGGGTGGTACATATTGGTTCTTTATGGGGTGTTAATATCCAATTTGTCTTGGACAATACTTTTTTTTATTTTAAAAGAATAAAACAATACAAACAGAACAAAACAGAACAAAGCAAATCAGAACAGAACAATGCAAGTAACACTCGACCTCACAACAAGACAACGGGAAATTGACAGTAGCTAAAAGAAGGTCTCTTGTTTTCTTTGTAATGGTTGTCTATACCTTCACACATAATACCATCCAACAAAACAAAATAGTATAAAACCAATCAAAACAATAGAATGAGAGCATTATGGAAGTTCAAAACAAGACAATAGGAAATCAACAATGGCTTCCATAGTCTCTCTTGTTCTCTTCAAAACAGCTGTCCATACCCTTTTACACAGTGAAATCAAATAATAGGAAAACAGATTAAAACCAATCAAAACAAAAGAATGAAAGTATTACAGGACTTCAAAACCAGATAACAGGAAATGGACAATGGTCACTATGTCTCTTTTTCTTCAAAATAGCTGTTCATACCATCACACATAATAAAATAAAACAACACAGAACAGAGTAAAACCAATTAAACACAAGAATGAAAGCATTATAGGACTACAAAATGAGATAATAGGAAACCACCCATGATTACCATAATATATCCCATTATGTTCAAACTAGCTGACCATACCATCTGACACAGTAAAATCTAACAAAACAAGACAGAACAGAACCAAACCTAACAAAATTGTGAAGACCTTATAAGAGCTTAAGACAAGACAATAAGAAATTAATGGTGGTTACTACCTTCTCCTCCTAGGTGTTTCCTCCCCTATGACTTTTATAATATCTATTGTGTTTTTGGATCCACTAACTCCTGTTTTTTATACTGGTGTTCACCCATATGAGTTCAAACTGTTTCACCCATGAACATAATCTCCAATTGCAGCCAAAGAACATCAAGATTATCCTACTTAGTAGCTGGGTAGCTTTCCATTGTATGAAAATGCCATACCTTTCTTATCCATTCTGTGGTTGCTGGGCTAATTACCCATGCTTTTTTCTGGTCTTCTGTCATTTGGATCAATTGTTTTCTCCCTTTTGATTTTCAGTCTATGAATTTCCTTTCACGTTAAATGTGATTCTTATATTAATGGATCCTGTTTCTTGATCCACTCTCCCTGAGTTTCTTTTTATTGCTGAATTGAGGCCATCTATATTACTGGTTATGACCAGCATATATTGACTTATCTCTGCCATGCTATCCCCCTGTTGTTTATCCTCTGCTTTTCCTCTTCATTCAATTGCCTGTCTTGTTTGATGATCCTCCTCTGCTGCTGTTCCTGGAACCATGGTCATCTTTATCTCTCTCTAGAGTACCCTTCAGCACTCTCTGTAGGATTGGTTTGGTGGTCATGAATTCCTTCAGTTGTTCTTTAGCGTGGAAGTATCTTATTTTTCCATCCATTTTGAAAGATAGTTTTGCAGGGTACATCAATCTGGGTTGGAAGTTGTTTTCTTTCAGGATTTGGAACACTTCGCTCCAGCTTCTTCTTGACTTGATGGTTTGTATATAGAAGTCTGCCATGATTCTGATGGGTTTTCCTTTATAGGTGATCTATTTCTTTTCTTTAACAGCTTTTAATATTCTGTTCTTGTGCTGAATTTCTGGGATCTTGATTATTGTATGTCTGGATGTAGATTTACTTTGGCTATGGCTAGCTGGGATTCTATATGCCTCACTTATCTGTGTATCAGATCCTTTTCCCACATTTGGGAAGTTTTCCGCTATTATTTCTGTAAATAGAATTTTTATTTAATTTGTATTGACCCCTGCTTCTTCATTGATGCCTATCACTCTTAAATTATTTCTCTTTGCCTCGTCTTGTAGCCGTTGAATTGTTATTTCCTGTTCCTTGTTATTTTTAAAAAATTTTTCCTTTTGTGATCACTAGCTGCAATCCTGTCTTCAAGGTCTGAAAGTCTATCTTTGGTCTGTTTCAAGCAGTTTTGCCAGCTTTTAATTGACTTCTTAATTTCCTGGGTATCTTTTTGGATCTGTTTCATGCATTGTAATTCCTTTCTATATTGTTCATTCAAGGTTTCTATCATTTTCTTATGTTCTTCTTTTTTTTTTCTTAAGTCTTCTTTAGATATGTTTAGGAATTCTTTCATTTTGTTTTTCATTTCTTCTTTCACTTGAGATATTATTTCTGATCTGATTATTTTTACAGTCTCATGTAGTTGTTTCTTTATTTCTGTTGTTATCCTTTCAGATATTTCAGGTGTATGACTTCCATTTTCTTCCATGACTGTAACTCCCAGATTTGTTTTTTGTGGTCTGGAGGTCTGAGATTGCCTTTTGCTCCTTCCTCTTGTCATTCTCCTGGGTTCCTCCCAACAAGCTGGTTGTAGGGTCCCAGGCACTTCCCACAAAGGCTGCCCCTCCGAGGTGTAGGGGAATGGGAGAGACACCTGGGTTCCTCTGACCCCAGTTTTACAGGGAGATAACAGGGTGTGAGGTGGGCTTCTCCAGACCTGTGCAGCTACACTGGGGCTTTCCCAATGGCCAGGGTATGTGCTGAAGGGGCTACTTCTCTCAGACTACATGTCTACACTGGGACTCCTGCAATAGTGGCAGGCACACAGGGGTGTGTTTGCCTGATTCTCCCAGTGGGTGATGGCTACCCGAAGGAAGCAAAGGCCTCCAATGGTGGCCTGCAGGTGCACGGGGCTTACCTAGCTGCATGTCCCTGCTCCCGCTGGCTGCCTGCAGGAAGCAAGCCTCCTATTGTCAGCTGCCGGTGGGCTGCGGTGGATCTGCCTTTTCTATCTGCTGCGGTGCTTGCCTGCAGGGAGCTCCTTCCTGTGGAGAGGACCGGTGAGCAGAGGCAGATGTTCTCTTGGACAATACTATTGTAGGTGATTTGTTTGATATTACCAAGGTGGCATAATTGTTACTATTAATGCTTTTTCTCTGTAAGCCAACACTCAGATTGTTATGATAACAATACTAGAGTACATTCTCAGAGAAGTCAGTATTGAGCAATTACACTGTACCCTTCCCCCTCAAATTAATCAAGATAGCTGGATCTTGGGGCTGGAGCAAAGGACTATAGTAAGCCATGCCCAAAATATATCATTGAAAAGTGACTAAAGAGAATCTCCATACTAGCAGCAAAGTCTTTGCACTATATGTATCCACAAACCTTAGCACAAAACAAAAGAAATAAACAGTAACAACAACAAAAAGACAATAGAATCATGAAAAGACAAGGCAGCAGAAAAGCCTCCCAAAACTCCCAACTCACCCAAACTCAATTGATGGGACCTCAAGAATAACATAAAACACACACCTAAATTACTTGAAAGGATAACAGAGGAGCCAGAGAACAGATCAAAGAGCTACTCAGCAGGATCATGGAAGATGTAACTAAACAGATAATGGAAGTAATAACCAAAATGAGTCAGGAGCTTTCAGAACACGCTCATCAGACATTAGATACATGAAATAAAATGATGTAAAACATGAATGATGAGTTTAGCAAAGAATTCGAATCCATGAAAAAGTTTCAATACGAATCCAGGAGAATAAAAATTATATTGAAAGAATGGACAGCAGAAGTGACCTGTGCGAGGACAGAAGTTCAGAACTATAAGACAATGAAACCTTCGAAACTCAACTGCTAAAAGACAATTCAAAAATGACAAGAGAACATGAAAAATGGCTTGAAAACCTGCTAGATAATACAAAAGAGATGAATCTAAGAATAATTGGAATAAGTGAAAAGTCAGAAGACAGATGAAAGGCATAAAAAAATCCTTGTTCACAGAAATACTGACATAAAACTTCCCAAATATAGGGAAAGATATAAACATACAGATGATTGATGCATATAGAACCCCAAATAACCATGATCAAGAGAACCTCCTCACATCACAGGGACAAAGTCTTAAAAGCTGTTAGAGAAAAGCAATGAATCACATATAAATGTAAACCCATTGGCATTTCTGCAGAGTTCTCAACACAAACCTTGAAGACCAGAAGGGCATTGAGTTCTGATGAGACACCTGGTTGTCTACTAGCCACTGTTCAAAATTATAGGATAAGCTTGGTCTTGGTTTGGGTGGCATTAAAATCCCTTCATTCTGACAGCCCAGTCATGACAGGAAGGCCTAAATCCTGAGGGGAGAGGGTGTAGCTACTCATGTACTGTTTTGCCAGGTGGGCTTCAGGCCCAAAGGGTGGTAGGTCTGTGATCTGATGGAATATCCGAGAGCTGGGTAGCTTGGTGGAGCTGGGGGTAGCAGTTCTCAGACTGGCCTCCTTGGTGGTGGAAGGTATGCAGGGTGGATAGTAGTCAGTGTACTGGAGACTGCATAAGAAAACAGCAGAAATATCTGGAGAAGCAGGTTGTATTGAAACAGGAAAGTATAGGCCAAAAGGCCGGTGAGTCATTATATAAAGATAGCACTGGACGCCACAGAAGCTTCTTCCTTTGGAAACCAGAAACAGTGATACAAAGGTGAGAACAGTCTTCTGTAAGTTATGTGTGATGTCCAAGCCCAGCAGGAAACTGTCCTAAAAAGGCTGTCCCTGAAGACAGCTTGCAAAGTGAGCACATGCCCTCCACAGAAAAGCACACGTTTCCAGAAGGTCTGAGGTCTTCACCAGTTGTGCCAAATACTGTTTGCCTTGTGCAAACTCATAGGAGAGAAATCTAGTTAGGGACCAATGCTGGCATATGAGAGTTTAGGGGAAGTGAAAGAAGGAAAGTAGAGGAAATAAAAGGAGAGATATGGGAAAAGAAAGAGGCCACACAAACATGCTGGTGCCTCACCCCTGACCAGTTCCACTTATTTAAGCATTTTCACTGAAAATTCTGAAGATCAGTGTTTGCTAGAACTTCAGTTACCTTATTTTTCAGTGTTTAAGTTAGATTTTACACAAAAATATGTGTAATGCAGTTCATTTCTCTAAGGCATTTCTTTCTACTAAGTTGATTTATATTAAAATGTTGAAAAGTTCACCATCTGGTTGTGAAAAGTGTTCTCTGTGAATCCTTCTTGGTGTAACTTCTAAATGAACTCTTAAATGCCCGAGTTTTGAGAAGTCTTGAAAGGCTTTACCTACGTTGTTGTTTTCCCTAGCTCTGGGGGTCTGAACTTTCCCACCCTTGGCTATGGTATCAGTGTGTGGTCCCTGTTCAAATGGTGTTTTCCTTTTACTTATTTGATTTTCGCATTTGCCACATCTCCATTTACATTCTCAAATATAAAATAAACTATCTGAAAATGATTGTTTGCACTTCTAGAGTTGAAACCAAAGCAAAAATGCATTGTTCTATCAAGGAAAAATATACTGACAGGAGTACAATAAAAACACTTACCTCCAAATTCAGGGCCACAGTCAAGAATTGAATCATCTCTTAGGAAAATAAATCATTTTGGAGAATGACTTACGTTATCACTGATTTGATGTAAAATTAGATATCAAGAAGCAAAGATAATGCAGCTAGGTTGTATGAAAAAGGCTAAAGCACGTTAGTCTAAGTGTTTAGGTTAATGAGCAATCACTGGGTGTTCTCTCTAAATGAAAGTTCAGTTTTCAAGGCAGACTACAGGGAGCATGACAACAAACTGGGGAGTCATGAGCTTGAGAGCACAATTCTGGGAATCTGTCTCTAGTTCTCAGTCTATTCAGGTCTGAGAGCTTCGTATCTTCAAGGCAAGTGACTTAATCTCAGGTCCTATAAATGAATATAGTTGGAGATAGACAGATGAGTAAGGTTTTCCTGAAATTCTAGATCCTGGTCTCCACAGCAAAGGCAATCACATCCCCTAAACACTAAGGAGTTTAAATAAGTGTGATCTGATTTTTCCTGTGGTGGCTAAAATCTTGCTGTGGGCTGATGTGAATATTTACCATGGTGTTGATGAACTGTGTTGGTGAGAATTAATGGAGACTTGGGGGCTTGAAGATAAGATCAATGCTTCTGGACCCTCTTCATAATGGGACAAATACATGAGGATGCCTGTGCTTAAGGCTGCTGGCCCTGGTACTTAGGATCCCTCAGTTCTTCTCAGATGCTCTAAGAGCTGAAAGGATTGATTTCTTGGACACTAAATTATAACCCAGTTATAACATAGACTAACACAGTATTCAGAAAACTCTGAACTGGAAAACAGAATTTATTTTATAATGGAGAGTTATATGTTACATGGTAAACATTATAGGTATGGAAGATAACATGCCTTCAAATTTTTATTCTTTGTCTTTTATTTTAAAATCTATAGTGAACGAGAGAGAACAGATTGGAAAGAGGTGAGGGAATAAAATCACTTGATGTTACCTTGATTCTGGAGCAGCTCTAAAATATCAGAGTGTAGATAGACATAGAGATGATAGGAAGTACCCAGGCCAGGAAGCTATAGAGGAATTGTGGGAAGGAGAGAGTTTTGGAAGTCGCTGGCCAATGAAGTTGAAAGTTGAAGTCATGGAAGAACTGTCAGAGAGAGAGAGGATGAGAAGACAAAGATAAAGCTCAAGGGTTAGCAAAGAGATGAAGTTAGCAAAATGCATAAAGCTCATTCGTTATTCCTTATGAAGTGATTTAAAGTCATTTCATAAGGAAAAATATAAGATATATTGATACGATTTGTCTTACATGATGATACATATAAAGATAGGCAGGGACACACACATGAATGCATTCATTCTTTCAACTAATATATATTGAGCATCTACTATGTTTTGACCATTTTTCTAACCATTAAGCACACAGCAGTGAGACATAGGGTCAAGTTCCTTCTATATCACACACACACACACACACACACACACACACACACACTCGACTATACTTTAGAGCCTACTTTCCAAGAGGTGGAGCAGAATGTAGACAGTTCTGTATTTTCACAGGGCAAGAATCCACTGTCATCCAAAAGAATCGCCTGTCATCAGGACCAACACAGGGCTTTGGCTCCATTGTACTTGTATTTTATTCACTGAAAAGGGTAAATGGATGGTTGAATTCCAGGATGTTAACCCAAGCCTGCTCCCTCCCAGCCAGTCAGTAAGCCGAGCTGAGCTGGCATCTGTCTTGCATTACTCAGGAGCTGGGCATCTGCAGACTGAGCTCATACTGTGGAGCCTCGGCAGGACCTCCGTCTCCCTTCACACTGTGATTGTGGGGAGTAGCCCAGGTCATGGTTCAAATCTGAGGTAGCAGGTTCTGAGGACAAAGCCTGCTGGGATCACTTTTATTGGAAACTCTTTCATTTTAATCCATTATCAGAACATCCCAACTTCAGGTTGTTAAACTCCAGAGAAAGTGAAGGCAGATCTTTCCACCCTTTTGTTTCCCCTAGACTAATATTTCCATTAAAATATTTTAGGTAATTAAGAGACCAGAAATTTTCTCCCACTTAGGGTCAGTATGTGTCTTAGGGTCAGTGACTTTCTTTGTGGGTTAGGCAAAATATGTGACAGTCACCACTTTAAGGAAGCAAAGGGTTATTTTGGCTTATAGTTCGTAAGGTTTCAGTTTCATAGTCTTCTGGCTACAAGGCAGGACAGTATGGTACAGGAGGAATGCTGCTTACAGCATGGAGGACAGAAAGCAGAGGGGAAAGAGAGAGAGAGAGGCCTGAGTAGGAAGATTCATAAACCCTTTCAGGCCATGCCCCCAGAGCCCTACCTGTTCCAACCAGACACTATAATCCATTCACCTTCCAAAAGTGACACCTATGAGCATATAAGGATCTTGTGGGGCATCTAAATATAAACTGTAACAGTAAGTTTGGGGTTTTTATTAGTTATTAAGTTACTTCCATCTTTATGACTTTCCATTTCTATCAACATTTCTAACCTTTCTGGTTCTTTAAAGTAACTCCTGTCCAGGAAGCACCCTCTCCTCTGCCCATTACCCTCTTTTTTCTCTATCCTCTGATTGAAATTGGGAAAGTGCATGGTTCACGGGTGAAAAATTATTCTGAAAATGTTGGCTGTCCTAGTTTTTATTAATGAATTTAAAGTAACCTTACACTCCTTCCTCTTCCATCACCTGTCACATCTAATTAATTGTGTATAAGGCCTATTTCTTAAAATACTGCATGCGCACGTAGTGTCAATGTATCTTTGTTACAAATGGCAATCCAAATTTATTAGCCTACCCTTTGACCTAGTGATGAACATTTTCAGGAGCTTATTCTTAGAAATATGGTCACATACATGCATAATAACTTACTTGAAACATTGCTTATTGGAACATTGTATATAATAGCCAAGTATAGGAAATGATTTACATTTTTATATTTGATTTTTCTATATTTAATATTAAGTATTCATTGATGAGTGACTGATAGAACAGTAGATCCTTGCAGTGAATTATTATGCAGCTTTTAAAAAATTTTTATATATTGATGTTAATGATCTTTAGTTTATATTATAAAATTTAAAAAGTTAACATTTGTGATAAAAGGTCACACACACATTTTCTTGTATATTCATTTATTATCACTGGAAGGATATATAACAAACTTGTTTCAGGAATGGAAGTTGGATGATTGAAAGTTGACTGGAGGAAAATTTTTCATTATAATACACTGTGGGGCCTTTTGATTTTTGAGCCATGTGAACTAATATAAATAAATATGTAAACAAACACACTTTACATTTAAAATTTTTCAACAGACCCCTGACAATCTGGCCTTAGAACTTCTCACTATGTCGCATCACCTTTCTAGAGTGAGAATGGAGTAGTGGTGTTGACCCAAACCCCATTATTGAGCTTATGTGAATCGGGCTGTCTGCAGAGCACAACCCGAGAACCTTGGAGGGGAGAAGGCTTGCGTTACCTTCTCCTGCTGGGAAGTGCACACCTGAGAGGCCAGTCCAGACCATGCCAGCTCTCATGAGAAGGACATCTTGGTAAGAACAGCAACTTATGATTTCTCTCCTTGCCATGTCTCTGTTTCCCCAAAATTCATGTTGAAATGCTACCCCCCAGTGTGGCGGTAGCAGGAGGTGGAACCTTTGAGGGGTGATTTTCAAGAAAGGAATTGGAGCCCATGTAGAAAGATATGATAGTGCTTGTTTCCTCTCTTTCTCCTCTATGCACCTTGGGAGAATACAAGAAGATGTCCCTCTACAAACCAGAAAGAGGGCCCTTGGTAGACATCTTAACCCTGGACTTTTCAGCTCCAGAACGGTGGTAAATACCTGTTTGTCACTGAAGCCACCCTATCTGTGGTATATTCGTTATAGTGGCCTGAGTGGACTAGGACACCCCTGTTGCTACGGTTTCATTACTACAAATGTGGCTGAGTCGGTGACCTCAAACTAGAGATATATGTAGCTTCCCCTTTCCTAAGTGTGAGTAGGAGGTCTTTTTGTGGAAGGAAAACACAGAGTGGGGTGGAAGGAGCTAACAGTGCTTCCAACTTCCATACTGTCTTCTTAAAGGCCCATCTCTCCCAGGCAACCAGGCTCGTCCACTCAGCCATGGTGATCTCATTCCATGAGCACCTATAAGTCTAATCGTGAGAGCCTGAATCATGCTGAGAGGTGACCTGGTATGGCCATTCACCTTGACACATAAGATGATGCCATGCCCACCCACCAACTCAATTCGCGTAAGCTTTTGATAAATGTTTATTGAACACCCCCTTGCTACCACGTCACAAGAGAGCAAAAAGATAATCCGAGACCCCACTCCTGACTTCAGAGAACCCATGGATCAGTAAAGAATACTGATATTATCTCTGAGACAAGTGAGATGTGAAAGAAGACCTCCGAACTATGCCAGAGGGAACAGAAAGAGCTGCTAAGGACATTGGTGTAAGGAGTAAAAGGAACTTTCTAAGGGTACAAATGAAAGAAGGGTACTTAGCAGGAAGGCATTTTAGGAGATTTATGACTGAATCCGTACATCTGAAGTACAATAGTGTCTGTACAGAAGCAAAGGTGATGGGAATGGATTCACTGGCATGAAGTAAAACAACATAGATTCCTTAATAGCCAGGATTTATGTCTGTTTATTAATAGATCTTTAGTGTCTCAGAGTATCTGGCATGGAGGAAGCAGGAAGTATGTATTTGTTCTATAGGGAAAGATGAATGTTGCAGATAGATTAATGGATGTTTGTTGGGTAAAATTTGGACTTTGACCTAAAAGGTTATTGGAGGACGTTAGTAAGGAGAATGTCAGGTGGGTCAGGTGTTCATTTTGGATAAGCAGTTAATCCACTGCAAAACAAAATTAATAAAAGGCCTCAAGATGAAGGCTGAAAGAAAACACACGAACATCTGTTTATACATATATGGAATTCTGATAATAAAATAAATAACAGTGAAAATTAAAAATACTAAAATAAGACTGTGGAAGATGCACACTTTAAAAAAACATACAGAACTCAATAGAAGAATGAAAAGAAGTCTTAGCAGAATAATGAATAGTGCTATGTTCCTGGGCAGGAAAAATCATATTGTAAATATGTCATGTTTCCCTAAAATAATATGTGAATTTAATGCAGTTTTGATCAAAATTCCAGTGAGACTTTGTGATATTTGACAAATAGACTTTAAAATCTATTTGTATGTATGAATGAATGAGGATAGCCAAGAAAAATTTGAAAAAACAAGAAAAATGATAAAGGACCTTGCTTAACCAGATGAAAAGGTATTATATAAATCTATAATAATTAAAACAGTGTGGTATTGTAGCAGGAACAAAAAAATGGAATATAATAATGTATCCAAAACAAGCCACTTATATATATAGTTAGTATATGATGATAGCTAATATTTATCCAGTGCTTACTATGTGCCTGGCATTATTCTGAGCATTTTCTATTAATCATTTAACTCTCTCACACCCCTCTCAAGTAGGTCCTACTACTGTTCCCATTTTTCATATGACAAAATGCCTAGAGTTACAGAACTAGTGAGTGGTGTCCAGGCTGTCTGATGCAAAACTTTCATTTTCAGTCACAATGAAATTATCTTTCTACCAGTAAAAGGCAACTAAAAAGTAATATATCAACAAATTTGACTATACAACATTTAAAATGTATATGCTAAAAAAATGTTAGAGGTAGGCCAGGAGTGATGGTGCACTCCTGTAACCCCAGAACTTGGAGGCTGAGGCAGGAGGATCCTTACAAGTTTGAGGCCAGTCTGGGCTACAAAGTGAGCACATGGCCAGTCTGAACTGCATAACAAGACCCTATCTCAAAAAGAGAAAAACAAAAAACCAAAAATGTTAGAGGGAAAAATAAAAACTAAGAAAATATTTGCAAAACATATAACAAGGGTTGCTACTGTCAATATGTAAATTCCAAAAAATCAATAAAATATGATCACCTACACAGAAAAAGTAAGGAACCAAAATGAGTAAGGCAATTATTAGAAGAAGACATGTAAATGGTCAATAAACCTACTGGGGCTCAATCTCAATAACATAAAAGAATGGAAATTAAAATGAGCTATTTTCCTCCTTTCAGAATGATGAAGAATAAAAAGATTTATAAATACCGATGACTGACAATAACATGTCAGTGGAAACAGATATATCAGACCTTGGGTAAAAGGAAAAGTTAGTAATTTTGATCTTAGCTTTATTTAAATTTCTTTTTGTGACATTGTAGATTGAACTTGGGGCCTTGTACATGCTACCACTGGGCTACATCCTTGGCTTTTTTTTCTTTTTGAGACAGGAACTCACTAAGTTGCCCTGGTTGGCCTCAAATTTGCTGTCTTGTTTTAGCCTCTCAAATAAAGTTTTAGTGATTTGGGATATTAATTTTCACTTTAAAATATTGCACTGAAATATTATGTGACTTGATTACTGAAGGTTTTATGCCTCCTTAAACTTTATGCCCAAAGAAAGATACCTCATTCATCTCATTCTAGTCCCAGCTGTATAAATTCTTACTACCATTGGGAATGGACTCCAAAAATATATTAAAATGTTAGATGTGGTTAGCCACTAATTCTGCAATTTTTCTCTAGGAATTTTGCTTAGAAATGACTGGGCAAGCACATATATATATATATATATATATATATGTACAAGGATGCCTACTGTAGCACAGTTTATAAAAAAAAATCTATAAACAATTTAATTAGCCACCAGTAGAGGACTGGTTAGATAAACTGTATACATTTATACAATAGAGTACTATAAAGGCATTGAAAAGAATGGCATAGAATTTGCATATTTAAAGAAAAGATATTGATGTAAGTCTGCACTCTGTGCTTCCTCCATTGTCCCAGGATGGTGGTGCTTATGAGTGGAGTGTAAGTCTGTGCTCTGAATTTCTTCCATTGTCCCTGGGACAGTGGTGCTGACTAGAGGGGAAATTCCAAGGAGCAGATATCTCCTTGGAAAACCTTGACATCAGGGATAAGGCTATCTTACACCAGAAATCTAAAAGCATCAACACAAAAAACAAAATAAAATAGAAAACAGAAAATGACCAGACAGAAAAACAAAATCCCAAATGCCCAGCCCACCCAGGGCAAATCCAGAACACAAAGAGATAGAGGAAATCAGAAGTCAATGAATGGAGCTCTCTGAAATGGTAGCAGCGGAAGTCGAAAAACAAATAGAAGGGGTCACAGAAAAAATAATCTCTAAGGTGCAAAAAGAAATGACTATTAAAAAAGAAGACATTATAGCAGACACAGATAAACAAATAGAGGAGCTCAGGAAAATGATGGAAACCATGAATGCCAAACACAGACAAGAAATGGAATCAAAGATCCAAACAGAAATGCAGTAGATTAGAAACTCCATTGAAAGTATATGCAGCCAATTGAATGAGGATGAGGGCAGAATATCAGAGCTAGAAGACAGGAATGCAACTAACAACCAGGAAAAGAAAGATGTTGTAAAAATCACAAGAGATCATGAAAAATCAATCCAACAGCTATGGATAAAGCAAACAAGAACAACGTAAGATTGATTGGAATCAGTGAGAAAGCCAGAGACAGCACAGAAACCATTAAAAACCTCTTCACAGAAATAATGGCTGAGAACTTCCCAAACATGGATAAAGAATAAGACATTCAAATAAATGAAGCATATAGAACTCCAAATAGCCTTGACCAAAATAAATCTACACCAAGGCTTATAATAGTCAAGATTTCAGAAATTCAGCACAAGAACAAAATATTAAAAGCAGTTAGACAAAAGAAACATATCACCTATAAAGGAAAACCCATCAGAATCACAGCAGACTTCTCAACACAAACCTGAAAATCAAGAAGAGTTTGGAGTGAAGTATTTAAAGCCCTAAACAAAAATAATCTTCAACCCAGATTGATATAGCCCACAAAACTGTCTTTCAAAATTGATGAAGAAATAAGATACTTCCATGACAAAGAACAACTGAAGAAATTTATGACCACCAAACCAGCTCACAGAATGCTCTGAAAGACATATTAGAAAGAGATAATGAAGACCAAAAGCACAGGAACACCAATAGAAAGAAAACACCAGGCAGAGCAAGCAATTAAACAGAGCAGAAAGACAGGAAATAAACAACAGGGAAACAATATGAAAAAGAGAAGCCAATACTATTCAGTTATAACCATCAATGTAAATGGTCTCAATTCACCAATCAAAAGAAACAGACTGGAAGAATGGATCAAGAAGCAAGATCCAAGAAACACATTTAACCCCCCAAAAAATTCTTGGCCAAAAATCAAAGAATGGAAAACAATACTATATGACGTTGGAACCCAGAAAAATTCAGGGTTAGCTTTCCTATTTGCAGATAATACATACTTTAAGCCAAAACTGATCAAAAGAGACAAAGAAGGTCACTACATACTCATTAAGGGAAAACTGCAAAAAGAGATAACAATCATAAATATGTATGCATCAACACAGGTTCACCCAATGACATAAAACAAATAGTAACTGACATGAAAAACCAATAAGCACTAACACAATTGTAGTGGGGGTACTTAATACCCCACTCTCACAAACGGATAGATCAACAAGACCAAAAAATCAACAAAGAAATATTAGAATTAAACCAAGCCTGTGAACTATGGACTTAGTATATGTCCTCAGAGTGTTCTACCCCAAAAACATCAGAATACACAGTCTTCTTAGCTGCACATGGGGCATTCTCCAAAATATCTGACAAACATGTTTAAGTAAATGTAGAGGAACTGAAATTGTCCCATGCATACTATCTGACCATAGCACAATGAAACTAGAAATCAATGACAAAGGAAACCAAAAAAACTATATTAACACATGGAAATTAAACAACACCTTTACCAATGGGTCACAGAGGAAACTGAACACAAAATAAAACAGTATAAACAATTAAACAATAATGCTGATACAACATACCAAAACTTATGGGATGCAATGAAATTTATAGTGATGAACTCACACATCAGGAAAATAGAACGAGCTCAAATAAATGACCTAATGTTGAGTCTCAAACTTGTAAAAAAAGAACAAATCAAACCCAAAACTCATATGACAGAGAAAATTATAAAGATAAGAGCAGAAATTAATGCAATGGAGACTAAGAAAACAATACAAAGAACCAGTGAATTGAAAAGTTGATTCTTTGAAAAATAAAATTGATAAACCACTAGCTAATCCCATCCAAAAAAGGAAATTCACACAGAGGAAAAACACAAATTCCAGCAATTAGGAATGAAAAGGGGGAAATCACAACAGATCCCAAAGAAATCCAGGAGATCATCAGTATCTACTATGAGAGCCTATATTCTAGTAAGATGGAAAAGGCAGAAGAAATGGACAGATTCCTAGACACAATTGAATTGCCAAAACTAAATCAAGAAAATATAAAAATTCTAAATAAACCAATATCAGCCAATGAAATTGAAAAAGTAATTAAAAACTTTATAAACAAAGAAAAGCCCAGGTCCTGATGGATTCACTGTTAAATTCTGTAAGAAATTTAGAGAAGAACTAATGCCACTAATTCTTAAATTCTTTAACGAAGTTGAAAGGGAAGCAGTACTTTCAAAGTCATTCCTGGAAGCAAGTATCATCCTGATTCCAAGATCAGAGAAAAACCCAACCAAGAAAGAAAACTACTGGTCAATCTACCTAATGAACATAGATGCAAAACTCTTCAATAAGATACTGGCAAACAGAATGCAACAAATCATCAAGAAGATTACATACCATGAGCAAGTAGGATTCATTGCAGGGATGCAGGGCTGGTTCAACATATGCAAATCAATAAATGTAATACATCATATTAACAGAACCAAAGACAAAAATCACATGATCATCTCAATAGATGCAGAAAAAGCATTTGTCAAAGTCTAACACCTATTCATAATAAAAACCCTACAGAAAATTGGAACAGATGGTCTTTACCTCAATCTTATAAAAGCCATCTATGACAAGCCAACAGCAAAATTGGAATAGATGGTCTTTATCTCAATCTGATGAAAGCCATCTATGAAAAACCAACAGCCAACATCATACTAAATGGACAAAAACTGAAAACTTTCTCTCTAAAATCAGGAACAAGACAAGGATGTCCATTATCACCACTCCTAGTCAATGTAGTTCTGGAAACATTAGCCAGAGCAATTAGCCAAGAGGAAAAATAAAAGGAATAAAGATAGGAAATGAAAAAGTTAAATTATCATCATTTGTAGATGACATTATACTCTAACTAGTGACCCCAAAAACTCCACAAAAAACTTGTCAGTTTAATATCCAAATTCAGTAGTGTAGCAGGATACAAAGTCAACACTCAAAAGTCAATAGCATTCCTGTGCACAAGCAACAAATTCACAGAGACAGAGAGACAGAGACAGAGACAGAGAGCGGTATTAGGGAAAGCACACCCTTCATGATAACATCCAAAAAAATGAAATACTTAGGAATTGATCTAACAAATGATGTAAAAGATCTATATAGTGAAAACCTAAAAAAGGAGATTGAATAGGACATCAGAAAATGGAAAGATATTCTTTACTCTTGGATAG
>RJWT010015784.1:0-20225 GCA_004365215.1 Cuniculus paca | reverse complement strand
CTCCCACATACATCACCTTCTTCCTTATCTTTCTCAATACTGTCTTCCTCCGAGGCCAGGTCACCTAGAAAGCCGGGCAGATCACTCAGAGCGACAGAGCCTTGGGCGCTGGGCACCTCTTCTGAAGAGAAACAGAGAGAACTCTGGTCAGACACACATGGAGGAGTCCCTGCAGGTGCGAAGGGCTGAGAGTGCAACAGAGAAACGGCTGGGGTCACCCTTCCTGCTGAACGGAGGCTGGAAATGACTCCCTCTGAGCCTACTACAAAAGGCTGAGCTGCTATGAGCCACCTCACTGGAGCCACCAAAATGACCCCTCGGAAAACAAAACTCCCAGGCCTAGCATCTTCATGAGCAGATAAAGCCATGTAGTTGAACCAGTTTAGAACACACTGAGAGGTACGTTGGCACCACAGCTTAAGAGCGTCTTTGTTCTCGTTTGTTTTGGGTGGCAGCAATGGGGATTGAGCCCACGGCCACTGTACTGAGCTACATTTCCAGTGTTTTTATAAACTTTGGGTTTTAATTGGTAAATTTTAGATATATACATGATGATAACATTCATCGTAGAGATTTTTTTCTTACTCTGAAATAGCATCTTGCTAAGTTGCCCAGGCTGGGCTCAAACCTGCAATCTTCCTGCCTCAGTCTCCCAGGGTACTGGAATGGCAGGTGTGTACCACCACACCCAGCTATCCTAAACACTTTTTTGATGTTATTATTAGTCTAACTTTTAGAATTCAGTACTTGCTTCTTTTGTTTCTGACCTCTACGCATCAGTGTTTTGTGGTAGTCCAGAATGTCCTTGTTTCTACCTTTTTCTGAGACGGGGTATTAACTATGCTGCACGCTGGTCCTGAACTCAAGACATTCTACTTAAGGAAAGCCTCTTACCTCAGCCTCCTGAAGAGCCAAGTCGGTAGGTATGCACCACTTAACTCTGCTTGGGACACATACAATCCAACTTGAAGAGACAGCAGGGTCTATGTTACCCAGAGTTCTTACCTAACCCTCTGTCATTCGGGAGATGGGGCTGTCTGTGGAGACACGGCCGTGCAGACTCTGTTCTCTCTTCCTGAAAAGACAAGTGTCATTCATCTCACACAGCGAAGCACGCGCTGCACCTCCTCTCGCACACTGATGATTACAGCGTGCCTGGTGCTTTGCGAACCACGAGAGTTTCTGTTCATCTGGTTAAATCTGTCAATTGTTACTGTATTAGAAATTGAAAAAATACTTTTAAGATACTTATTGACTTAAAAATAACAAATCTATTGCCAGTTAATCCATACAACATTTTTATAGAAAATACATTTTCCAAAAAATAGTAAGTCTAGAGTGAAGAGTGAAACTATTCTACATTTTTGGGATCTCTTTACTACCTGCCTGAATGAAATACAGCTGGATTCTCCTAGCTGATTCCAGGTTCAGCCTGCTACAGTATGTTAGTTCAGCTGATGGTGAGAAAACCTGGGGCCCCAGAGACACATGCTTCCAAAGTAAACAGGCTAACAGACTTTCTATACACTCCTAAGCCATTACTGTATCTTTGATATTACACCAAAACCTGACAAGTAGTAGCTTCCTAAAAGTTACAATGTGGAATCTAAAACCCTATGAAATAACTTTTCATGTTGTGTTAAAATCCACTGGCTACCTTGTACCCCGAATGCACTTTTGACCTAGGCAGGATTCTGTAACATCATACACTGAACACTTTTGAGAATATTGGTTCAACAAGTTATTTAGTTCTTCCAAATGTGGAAATACTTCATTATGTGGTTAAAAAACAGGTATTCCTTCCCAAGACTTCAACCTCAAAAAAAAAAAAAAAAAAAGACTTCAGCCTCATCCTAAGTTACCAAGCTCATAGTGATTTCCTAATATTCATCTGAAAGTTGAATTTTATTAACAGCAATAAATTCTGTCAATTGTTTATCCTGAAATAACAAACATGATTCTTCATTGAAGAAACTACCTACAACTGGGCCTGGGGGCAGATCCTGTAATCCCAGCACTTGGGAGGCCAAGGCAGGAGGAATGCCACAAGTTTGAGACCAGCCTGAGTTAGGTAATGAGTTCAAGGCTAGCCTGAGCTATCTGGTAAGACTTTGTCCTCCCAAAGAAACAAAACAGAACAATGAAACTGCTTGCTAAATACCCAAGTTTGTCAGTCACCTCTTCTTGAATGAAACTGCTTGCTAAATACCCAAGTTTGTCAGTCACCTCTTCTTTCAAATAAAATTGGTGCTCCATGAAAGAAAGGAACTAGGTTCAGTTCCAATTCAAATAATGACACAAAGGCCTTCGGTATGCAATAAACATTATTTACACATTTCCTATTTTGTCACAAAGAATATTAGATGCACGTATTCTGAAGGGCCCAGATTTAATAAAATTAATAATTTCTATGGCTTAATACAGCATACACATAGTACTTTTTACTTTCTTTCTTGTATGTATATATGTATGTGGTACAGGTCCACTATGTTGTAGTCCAGGCCGGCTATGAACCTACTGTGTAACTCATGCTGTCCTCAAATTTGTGATCCTCCTGCCTCGACCTCCTTAGGCTAGGATTACTGGCAAGGTGCCACCATACCCAGCTCTTTCCTGTTTTTAAGGGAGAAGGCAGTGTCTAACAGGATGGTGTGGTACCTGTACTGATTTGTGCTATGGGGCCACCATTTCATCCACCAAGGTTTCTGCAGCAGCAGTGAAAATGCCAGTGCAGTGGGCCAACAGCAGCTTACAACGAAGGCAGGTGTGACTTAACTGATGCCTGCACAGGGTTTCAGGACGCCGGCGGGGAGGGGTGGCGCAAACATCCCTCGAGCGAGCGCGCCCATCAGGTTACCGCAACTACGCTGATTCACACCCATCGCCTTTGGGCATAGCCAGGCTTCACGAAGTGAAGCTTGCCAGGGAGTCACTGTGCTTAGGCAAAGGGGCAGTGGGTGAGCGGGACTCACCTTCCTGGGGGCTGTGGCCGCCACCTGGGGAAGTGAGATGTGCATGTAGTCATCCGAATGGCAGAGCGGGGCTGGAGGAGGAGAGGTCGCGGGGGTTCCCATGGGAGTTCCTTTTCCACCTGCCAAGGGACAGGGCAAAACAGGCAATCAACTGAGCCCAGCTATCAGAAAAACTGCCGCTTCTTTCCTCAGCCTATTACCACAAATAAGGCTTCAGAGTTAATTTCCTGGGGACCTAGATCTCTCTCTTTTTCCCCCTTAGGTTCACTTTACTCATTCTGAAAACCCCAAAAGTTTGCATTAAGTGTCAAAAACAAGTTCAGTAATGCAAGTGGCCCCCAAACTTGCTATGATCTAACAGGCAGTTCCTTCTATCACAAAATGCAGGCCCAAACCAACCATTAAATCTAAGACACACATACCAATTGTGCCAAAGGCTTTACTGTATGGGTGTGACAGATCAGGTGGGACATTTCCAGGAGATGTTGGGGGAGTGGTCATACCACAAACCACAGATGGGCTCCAGAGAGTAGTCTGGGAAGTAAAATAAAGTCCATCAGCAATGCCAAATTAATACCGTTTCCTCCACAAGGTTTATAGCAAATATTGCTTAAATTTAACCTTTTCAACTGGAAAAAGCATCTTGTTAAAGCTTTATTAAAAGACGAATTGTTAAGCGCCTGCCTGGCAAGCGTGAAGTTGAGTCTGATCCCCGGTACCAAAAAAATAAATAAATAAAATAAAAGACAAATTGTATTTGGTACATCTCGACTCCAAGCTGGCCCATGTGGCGACAGTAAATCTCTCTGCTGGTGATAATTATCCTTAAAAGGGCCTCCTGAAATGTGCAGTGTGAAACTCTCCCAACCACATGCTGACCCTGAGGCAGAGCAGAAACAGGCACTCTGTTTGACACCGTACTTGTGGCGGCTCAGGTAATGGCCGTGTTGACGACGGGAAACTCAAAGAATGAGCTAGCTGCCCTGGCGTGCTGAAGAGCGTCAGCCGGGAGGTGGAGGAAGGGGTGGAAGTAGCATTCCCTGAAAGAAAAGGGAAGAATAAAGTGGGTCAGAATGGGGTTTCAGTTATTCCGATAAAAAATGACAGTCCTCTAGACCATCCTGTAACACTCAATTTTCTGTATTTTTAAAGTCTGAGGAGCTTCCTGCTGGCCTTCGGTCTCCAGTCGGAACATTTAGAAAAGGTTCTGTAAGTGCTCTTTGGCAGGGGAAGTTCAGGGAGGTCTGATGTTGATAATCTGAAAGGCCCACCATGAGGCATCAGTGGGTCAGGCGACAAGGAAAGCCTAGATTGCAATACGAATCCAGCTCTAAAATGTCCAGCCCAGTGGGCGTCTCCCTACATGCCTGAAAGTACAGGTTTCTTAGACAGGGGCCTTGTCTTCAAGCATTTGGAGCCTTTCTTTGTTAACTGCTGAAGACGCATGGCCAAGTCAGTGCACACACTATGCGGCTAGAGGTCAAGGACAATTAAAGTTGAAGGAGAAAATCATCAAAAGAAAATGGAGGCAAATTCAAATTTAAAATATTTGGGGAAAAGTTCATAGGAAGTAAACTAAGCCCTGCTCTAGGAAAAGAACATCACGTCAACAAAGATAAGCAATGTTTTCCAGAGACAAAGTTGCAAGAGAGGTAAGTACCAAAGTCACTTTTTACCATAGCTATTCTGTGTGTCTACGTAAGGGCTTGCGGTGACATCTGCGGGACGGTGAGGGAGGCGGGTGGACACCTGGTGACACACAGAGTAGCCATCTTCGTATGAGGCTTCTGTAGGGTCCAGAGAGATTTTGGCACACTCTATGACAACATCATGAGTTTCTAATTTCTTCCACCTAGAAAAGGCAATGAAGTCAAGAGAAGCAAAAGGAAATCCACTTAACCACATCACGTACTTCTGCAAGGCCCAAGGCAAAGAGCACTGCAGCCCCCGTGCTAATAAACAAACAATGGCCATTCATCCTGCAAATCTATACTTTCCTTTTTTTCTTTTGGCACTAGGGGTCAAACTCAGGGCCTCGCACTTCCCAGGCTGGCACTGTGCCACTGAATTACATCCCTGGTCCTACCTTCCCTACTTAAATGATGGGATCAAGTTAACAGAAATAATCTGAAAGCAAATGTTCATCACCGAAGACTAGGCACAGCGTCAATGTAACAAACTGCAGAGCAGCCACCGCAGGAAAATCTTCTTGGAACCCAGGTGATCAAGACACGAGGAGCACTGGAAAGCACCAGGCAGATGAAGCTGACTTAGGTCCCTATCAAAGCCTTGGGGTTCTTCTAATCCACCCTCAGAAAAGAGTTGGTACTGAAACTCACAGGCTACGGATCATTTAAAGAACTGCGTAGAGATTTCCACTGTACGAGCCACAGTTCTACTTCCAGTAATTCATTCTATGGAGAGACACACATCATGATACACAACCCTGCAGGACAGCACAGCCTGTGACAGAGAGGCAGGAAACAAGCTGAAGGACAGAGGAACACACTTTCCAGCAGCAGTGTCGGTACGCCACCACCAAACGCAGGCTTTCAACACACTGGTGTTGCAAAACGTAGGGGAAGAGGAAAAAGAAACTGGGGCTTGGACAATTCTTTATTGTGACTACGACTTTTGTTGTTAACGTTGCCAAACTGCTTAGTTTTATTCTCTTCAAATTATATGCCTACTAAAGCTGATTTTATTTATTTATTTATTTTTGTCTTTTTGAGACAGGGTGTCACTATGCAGTTCAGGCTGGCCTTGGGCTCACTTTGTAGCCCAGGCTGGTCTCGAACTTGCAATGATTCTCCTGCGCGTCAGCTTCCCAAGCAAAGTTGATTTAAAAAATACTATAATTTAAAAATATTAAAAGACATAAAATGTGTAGAGGACAATCATAAATTAAAAAAAAGATACAAAACTCTTCAGAGATGTGCTCATGGAACTGACAGCAGTAAGTGTTCAAATTGAAAGGAATGGAGGCTTGGCACTAATGGCTCAGTGGCTTGGCACGGGCAAGGCCCTGGCTCCACTCATCAGAGCCCAAATAAGAGGAGAACCAGGAATTAGGGACAATATTCATTTGCTTCTTTCGACTCTTCAGTATTTGCCAAATGTTCCACAAAGGCCCTAACACTGAACAAAACATTTAAAATATGTACACTTCCTTCTAGAGAATGCTCTCTGAAGAGCATGCCTGTTGCTGATACTTTCAAAATCAGTTTCAACAATAATTTCAACACAGCTTTCTGTCTATGTTCCTAAGGACTTAGTAACTCTATCCAGAGTTCTCATCTTCTGTCCCAAAGTTTATGGGGAGGAGCACAGCAACACTGAGGGTGCCCCAAAGGGTCACCTCAACGAAACATACCATCTTATGCAACTGCTAAGAATGCTCATCAAGTTTGTGTGTGTGTGTGTGTGTGTGTGTGTATATATATATATATATATATATATACTTTTTTTTTTTTTTTGGTATCCGGGATTGTACTCACGACCTCACACAAGCCAGGCAGGTACTTGTGCCACTGAGCTAAATCCCTGCCCCCGAACCCTGTTTTTTTCTGTGCTCATCAAGTCTTACAAGCTGAAAATGTGGGATGGGGTACAAAAAACAGGGGTGTCAAGGTGTGGGAAAGCAGCTTCTTTGGTGGCAAGCCTTTCCCTCTCAACTCCTGGGTTGCAGCTGTGTCTGTTCCTGCGGCTATGTGTCACTGGGCTGGCCTCCTGTCCCCAGGCTCAGCACCAATGGAAAATGACCCAGTGACAACAGGAGGCAGGAAGTGCATGTACGCACAGGAAGACTGATTTCAGAGAAGAGAGTGAAAAATCACACTAGAGGAGGAATATATTGAAATGTTTTAATTAGTTATATATGCACTGTGTTTCCTTGAATCTTACATAGAATCGTCATGTTTTAGGATCTCTAAAATTGGGGGCTGGGGTCTAAGCAGCTGCCTTAGTTGACCTGGCACTGTTTCTCTGAGATACACATAAAACGCAGATACATCCCGCATGAGGCCCCTGGTTCAGAAACAACAGCACCACAGGGCGACCACTGTGAGTCGGCTTCCAGGGCTGTTGGGGGACTGCGAGGCTCCCCATTTCCTAACGTGTCCCAGGGTTCAGTTCTGATTTATGAACTTCAGACCTCATCTATTCACTCCCTCTTAGGGTAGGGGAGGACCGAGGTCTCTGCCACAGATCCTTTCCTTCCTCCAATGCGCTCTAACGTCCATCCAAATTGTTACTCCAAATTGATTTCGACAATTACCCAAACTACTCAGGTGCTGCTCCTGGCTGGCCAGAGAGCTGTGCCATTTCCTCTCTCACTGCATTTGGCCTGGAGTTTTCATTTGTCTGTCTTTCCTCAGTTTCCTGTGTACTGTTAATTCTTCCTAAGCTTATTCTAGTAGCTTGGCAGTAATGGCTAATATAATTTTCATACAAAGAAATACGGAAACCTTCCAGGCTGAGTCCCACGCCCCTCGTGGGATCCTTCTGGACCTTTCTCCTCCTGGAATCTGGGCCACAGGCTGCTGTGTCGCTGTCATCCTGACACGTCCTTAGCCGTGAGCCTCGCTCAGGTCCCCCGTTTCCTGGACTCTGTGCCTTCCTTGCTTTTACCCTCATTTTGGTGCAACAGGTGCCTGTCCTACCTTGGCATATAGGGGAAGTCAATCTGAGTCCCTGCCTAAAAGCATCACCTGCCTGTCAGGCAGTTTGCCTGGATATAGAATTCTAAGTTGAAAGCCTTTTTTCTCATTTTTAAAAAAGGTTTCAGAAGCTGACACCATCCTAATGTCTGTCTATGAAGTGTTCTGGTTTTCTACCTCTGAAAGGTTTATTTCTGTGGTATTCTGAAAATTCACAATACTGAGATTTGGTATTTTTTTGTACTGATGGAGCTGTGCATTAGGTAAGCCCCCTCCTTCAGTCCTCAGGAATGTCTGTATGTCTTCTATAATATCTTCTTTAACCAAAGAGTTTTCTCCTTTTAAAACTTTTCCGCACTGGACATTGGATGTCCTGCACTGACCATGCTGTATCTGCTGTCCTATTACCCGCTTCTAGCCTTTGGTTCAGCTTTCTGATACAGTCTCAATTTTATCTTCCAGTTCTGTGGCTGAAATGTTTCCTCTATCATTTTTAATTTCCGAGAGTTTCACCTTAGTCTTTGAATGGTCCTGTTCTGCGGCATCCTGATCCTTCCACTGTCTGTGGACAGGCGCTGTCTCTGCCCGAGGGCGCCCTCTCTGCTCTTCACACCGTCAGTGTTTCCAGGCTTCTTTTCTCCTCTTCATGCTGCTGTCTTCCCGTTGGGCTTTCTCCCTAACCCCGACGCTCTGCCTGGCCACAGCGAGTGCGAGGCTGGAGCTGACTGAGATGGCCCTCAGGCAAGTAAGGCAGGCCGGAGAGCTGCGCCTGACTGAACAACTCCCTGAATCCTGCCAAACGCGAACCCACAGGGAGGAGAACAGGAGAGGCACCACATGTGTTTGAAACTGGAAAGCAACAGGCAAGCGGTGACTAAGCTGAGGAAGCGGAAGCCTAGGTGGCCAAGTGACAAGTCGGCTAGTGGCTACAGGCACTAAGACACTGAACACGTCACCGCACCCAAAGCTTCTGGACCTGAGGGGAGCGGCAAGCAGACGGGGACCCCTAAAACTTGAGCAGACGGGGTCAGACTGTGGGCACACTGAGCACCAGGGCCCTTTCCCACTCTACACTCCCGGGCAATGGCTCTTTTCTCAGCAGAATTGGAGATTATTCTCTGGAGACGTAAAATGGGCTTCTGGATAAGGGATTCCAGAAGAGAGGGCAGACGAGGAATGAGTGAACATACACATTCAGAGGCCAAGACCACTGAGCCCTCCCCACGGCAGCCCTTTCCCCAGTGGCAGTCAGACCTTTACTAGCTGGAGACCGGAGACTCTCTTCCCTACAAACCTGACCAGCCCAAGGAGAAAACAACAGTGACATCGGCAGCTGCCCGGGTCAGCAAGTGCCGCTCCAGGAACAGAGCCGTTAGTCTCCCTTCCCGGACACAAGCAGATTTCCTGCACTTGCTTCAGCAGCACATACACAAGCAGATTACCAAGCCTCAAAGGTTTAAACAGAACAAACCCAAACAAAAAGAAAGCGGCTGAGAAGAAATGAACTATGCAGAGAAAACAAAATAACAAAAAAAGTCAACATACCCAGAGACTGTCTTGTCTGAAAACTCAAAAGAGCTCTTAGACACAAAAAGCACAGTAGAAATGACAAGTATTACAGAAGGATGAAAAGCCAAGGAAAAGAAGTCTGCTGGAAGTGAAACAAAAGTGCAGAAAGAAAGAACAGGAGAGGACACAAAAGCAAGGAGGTCCTAATATCAATATTAGAAGTACTGGCAGAAAGACAAAAAACCAGAGGAAAGGAAAACAAGCAAAAAGTAATTCAAGATTTCCTAGAATTTAAGAGCGTCTCAGTTGAGTAAGAGCAGATTCACACCAAGAACACCGTGAGAAAAATCTCAAAATATCATGCCAACAAATACCATTCTACACGCTGCAGCAAAAGAAGCTACAGCAAATACAGAGGATCCGAAATCGGAATGTCTTTGGATTGCCACAGCAGCACTGGCCAGAAAACGGCAGCAGAACAGCACTTAGTTATTCAATGAGGCTGACTCTCAGCCTGTGAATCTGCCCCTGCCAATCAATGGCACCCTTCCTCCGAATGCCACTCCTCCGAAGCCAGAGTGACCCAAGAGAGGACATGAGATAAAGGGAACTGAGGTGCTGCCCAGGAGAGGGGCAAGGCAAAGCTCCAGAAGAAGCAGCTAACAGCTGGATACAGGCCCAGACGACACCGCTTCTGCAAAGAGCAGACTGTCCTCGAGGCTCCTGCTGCCTCATGCTATCTGTGCAGCTAAAGAACAGAGCCAGGTGACCTGGCCTAGGTCACTTGTCTTCACTACAAGCGGTGAAGGTGCCGCTCGACCGGATGAGCAGAGGACACCCATTTAACCGCACAGAAGGATTCAGCCTGACCTGGCCCAAAGAGCTGCAAACAGCCAGCACACAATAGCCACTTCCCACTGTCATATCTTGGCCACGTGTCCAGTGACGGCCTCCTCAGGGGCCTTGCCAGACACTTGGACAAGCGTAAGCCTTGGGCTTCCCTGGCCTTCCTCATGACCTCATGGGATACCCTCCCAGAGGGATTCCTCTCCTCTCAAGGACACTGAAGCCAGACCCAGACTCAGACTGTCTGTTTCTGCCCTCATCCCGGGGACCCTGCTTCTAACAGTGATAGGACTGCCATTCTGGAGCAAGGACGGCTCCTTAATCAGCTTTTCAAAAAGGAACACATACAGCAAGATCTACAAAAGCAAAAGCAAGAGTAACAGAAAAGCAAGAGCAGTAGTTGTCTCTGAGTTGGGAAGAGAACAGGGAGGAAAAGGGTCCCGCAGGGGCTCCGAAGGTAATAGGAATGTCGTTTTTCAGGTTGGGTGCTGCTTACACGTCTGTGTGTGATTACTCAACTTTACAGATACGCTGCGTATACTCCTCTACCTATCACTTGCCTCAAGGGACTGAGGCTGCATGACAGAGGCACAGCTGGTGGACAGGTGAGGCTGGCTACAAGGGGTAGGCAAGGAGCCAGCCATCAGAGTGGGAGGACTGTAGAGGTCACCACCTGGGGCTCGGTTTCCTCAAACAGGGCTCCAGCCCTCACTGAAGAAGTAGCAGCAAAGAGCAGAGCCGCCTGCAGCTCAATTTGTCCAATTTCCCTCACTTCCCTCCTTTCCAACCTCGACCTCGGCTCCACTGGCACCAGGCCTGGTGTCCTCCAGTCGGAGGCCTCACCCCAGTCAGCGTCTCCAGAGAACAAGCCTGGGAACTCTGCAAGGCCCCACAGTGGGGCACATAAGGAGGTGCCTCGCTACACCCGGGGGCAGACAGGCACTGGGGCGGTCCACCACTCAACACACGGCCCTTCTGCAATCCACTTGCTGAGCCAGCCACTTCACACAATCCTGGCACTGCCAAGGACTAAGCCCTCCTGGGGTGCTGGGGGACAGAAACTTGCACCGCAGCCTCCCCCACTCTGTTAAAGGAGTTACCAGTTCTCTGACTGGGCGGGGTATCATTTAGACTCCCGCAAGCTCCAGCTGTACAAGGGCTTCTAAATGCAAAGATTCTATAAACTGAACATTTATATTCCCAAACAATTCCTCAACAGGGACACCTCCCAAATCACATTCTCAGTCTCTCAAGAGACCCTTAAAACTCTTGTCACTTGTTTGGTTACTATACCTTCGAGGGTCCAGTTCATGGTCCTTGGATCCAGTCACTAATTCTGGGTGAATTCGCACATGCTCCATCATTGGCTAGAAGAGTTTGGGTTGACAAATAATAGGTGTGAATTTTTGTGGCATGTTCACACAATGGCATATTTTTGATGAAAAAAGGAATGAAATGCTGATCATATTACAATATGGACAAACCTTGAACACTGTGTTGAGAAGCTAGTCACAAAACAGCACACATTGTATGATCCCATCTTTATGAAATATCCAGAATAGCAAGCCTTCATCATAAAGACAGAAAGCCAACTAATGGTTGTCTAAGGATGAACTGGGGTTTTAGACGAAGGTTGGATATCTTTTCAAAATGTTTCTACCTACCACTTAATGCTGATGTTATAAATGCAGACCATCTAAATAGTGCACTAAGCACTGTATCAAATAAGCAATTTAACCTACCTTGACCACTTCTTCAAAAGTCTCCAAGTTTTCCTTCATACTGTAGTGAGAACGCAGAAAAGAGACAAAGTTGCAGGGGTACATTCCATAAAGGCGATGGAAGAGGGCATAAACACTGGCATGGAGGTGGACAAGGTAGATTTCCGTCACGTGGCCTAAGAAAGGAAACGAGAGTCTGCCATGTGCTCAACAGACATGAACACACAGAGTGGTTTTCTCAGATGCAAACCTGCACACAGCAGACGGCCTCTATTCAAAATCCACCAATGGTTCCCATGGCATTTGGACATCATGCCCCCAAAAGGAGCCCCAACATTCCAGCAATACTGAATTTTTATGATGACAGTCATTCTCCTTACAATTTCTAATTACTCTTTTCGTGTTGCTCAATTCAGCACATACGCCTTGAGAAAAGGACTGCCCTACTGAGTTCTCTATCACCAGTGCCTTGCACAGTGCTTGGAGTAGAAGCAGTATTCCAGCGTTTGTGGAACAAATGAGCAAAAACCTCTTAAAATTGGGATGTAGTCTCAACAATGCAGACTTATAACTAAAGAAAGAAAAAACCCCATTATCCAAAAATTAGCCAAAATTGCTAGGAGTGGGAGAATTTGACAATTGTACTAATCTAGCCTTACCTAGACCACAAGGAAAGCCCAGCTCCTCCATAATAATGGACACTGGACACTGCCTTCTCCCAAAGATCCTACAAAATAAACTACCATCACATGGGACAGTTTAATACTGTCCAGGAAACCACAGCATTCTCTCACAGATCTAACGTATATCACCCTCTCTGTGACTACTTCATGGCAGCATCACAAAATTCTGAACTTCACAGGCTTACAGCTCCTGCAACACCCGCTAAGAGCTGTGCCACTTGCTGCTCTCGCAAAGTTAGTCCAGTGCCCCTGAAACTGGAATCATAATTAGCACATGCTACATTTTCCCTCCCCCTTCTACATGTACAATGAATAGGATCTTAGAACCAAAGTTTGTGTTCAGGCACAAAAGATCATCAGCGTAAAATAAAAATGTTCCACATGTTTAGTCATCCCTGCAACCATACAGGTTGAAACTGTTTCAGTTTACTAAAAACCAGAAAGACTTACATCCTATTACTCAGTTTCTCTGACAACTAATCCTTTTAGGCCAACAAAATAAGGACAGTACTTCACCAGCCATGCCCCTGGTATGTGCCTAAATGAACACACCCAAGGATTTCCTCATCTGCCCGGTGACCACTCATTTCAGCATCAAATTTCACACATTCAGCCCTCACAGAACAGGATCTGTTGATCAGTAACCAAAGCAGCATTCCCCGGGTGGAGCCTGCCAGAGACACAAGGAATCTGTACCTGGTTTCTTCAGACACCATGATGAAAGACGGCCAAAGATATCAAAGAAATCAAGAAGATGCTGCTTCCCGGACTGTGGAATCATTGGTAGCATGGTGATCAACACCAAGACACCTGTTGTGAGGACAACGACGTCAGTGTCCATCTGGGGAAGGAAACGCAAACAAGAAACACTTATTAGGCACAGCACTGGGCAGCAGGTAAAATTCTAAATACTGACAGATCACAAATCCAATGCTCGGAGTACTCAGTTCCCTATCCCTAAGGATGTGAGGGGAAAGCACTGAAATGGGCTTCAGAGAACAAGAACCAAGCTGTAGATGCGCTGTGATGAATCTGGGAGGGTCATCTGCAATGTGCCCATACAGCCACCACACACAGGAGATGCGTTTAACTTGGGCTGCAGACTCCTACATCCTAAAACCTCAGGACCCCGACTTATAACACTTGCATAGTGGCACAAAAAGTTGTTTCCTAACAAAGCACAGAACACAGCTCTGCTTTCACCCATTCAGTCAAATCCTACAGTATTTATTTTTTTGTTTTATCGATTTTTAAAAACACTACATATTGGAAATAATTCTCTGTGGAGTTGTTTGTTGCTGTTTTCCGTTGCTGGGGTAGAACCTAGGGCCTCATTTAGGCTGGGCAAGCACACTCTACCACAGAGCTGTACTCCCAAAACGATTCACTGTTTCCTTGTTTAAAGGACTACTACAGAACTGAAATTGTAGAAAAAATTAGAATGGCACTAACACGTTGATGACTCACTTTCACAGCAGTAGAGATCTGCAATTAAATTTCTGCCCATACTTTTATTTTTAAATATCAAGTCAGCTTTAGGATAATTGGAGACACTTGACACCAATGGATAATGAATCAGCTCACCATAATCATAATGAAGCCAGCTACAGGAGCTCACTTGACCAATAATTAAATTATGGATGTTTGCCAAGTAACTGAAATTAAGATTTATGAAACAAAACATTAACCAAGAGACCATGCAGGCTATGGCAATCATTACTCTTATTAGAAAAGAAATCAGTGAATCTGAAAATAAAGTTTCAAATATACTTAATTTTTACACCAAACCCCAAGCCTTTTTTTGTGGTAGGCATGTGGCAAGAAGAATATACTGGTAGGAGGACTGAGAATATATAATGGGAATACATGAGTTCCAGCACAAAGAACAACCTTAATTTCAGTGACCTAACATTCTAACTGAAGACCTAGATAACAACAGTCCATGATGAATAGTCAGCAAGTTTACCCTTTTGGAAAAAATAAAAGTGTTTAGCAATCTGAACTAAATGTGCCTCAAAACGATTATCTCAACAACCTCTTTGCTCAAAGAATACAAAGTTGTTAAAACTGTCCTGTTTTGTGTGTGTGTGTTGTTGTTGTTGTTATTGTTGTTGTTCCAACTTTACACCAAATGCATGATTTTATGATACCCAACCAACGTGACTCCTTGGGCCCCTAGGGATAATAAGAGTTTACCCTGGCTGGCAAGACACAAAAATCAATGCGCATGGTGCTGTATTAGAGGAATCTGAAGGTCCTGCCATCCTGGAACAAATACTACTAGATATGTTCATGTCTCTGTGAGGCACAGACCATAGAGGAAACGAGCCTAGGAACTAAAACAGATTAAGAAAATGCCTCTGAGTATTTCAGCAAGCCATGGTCAAAATTAAAATCATAAAGATCAACTTCTGACTATGTAAGAAAAATACACCAATTCAGTACCAGAAAAAGTAGACTGCAGCTCAGTAGGACCCACGTCAACAAAATCTTTAATTACAGCTGCCACTTGAAGTAACATGCTCCTAGATGGTCAAAAAGACCTTTAGCCATTTTGCTACTGAAAGAGAAATTCCTAAAAGAGAACCCCACAAATTTTAATGGCTGTGAGGTGAGACAATGATGAAAACAAAGATATTTGGAGCAACACAATGTTGAAGCCATCTGACTAAAACTGTACCTTATTTGCTCAGGCAAAAGATACTCAACGGTTGTGGCAACACATCTGAGAACTATAAAGCATTAGCTCTAGACTACCTTACATTAAAAGAACACCTACAAGTTTTTAAATTCTAAAAGGGAACATCCAGCTTGCTTGCTCTGAGCCACGCACATTACCATTTCATCAAGTCCCTATGGACATCTTACCTTCAGACATTTTAGTAGAGAAGGCAAAAGAGGTGCTTGAGAGAGCTTATGCTTCCACGACGGCTGCCGTCTCACGACATGCCCCAGCAACAAGAGGATGGATAAACGAGTAGCAGCTTTGCCCACATATTCATTGATCTTGTCCAAAAGGTGCTGAAAATGTAAAAGAACAAGAGAAAACCTCCCATGAATGTATGAAGTTAACCCAATATAGGCAGCAGTGACGGACTTCAACCTCTCAAGTCTCCCCTCTGATGTACACTGGTAGAGACCAAATCCAAGACTTTCAAAACTATGTCAGCAAACAAAATAGGCCTGTCCTGCTCAATTGAGAGAAGCACCAGTGTGCACTTCATGAAAAAGGACACTCATCACACGAGCTGCAGGTGGACAGTAGGGGACATGACAGGCAAACGCCCTCACATCCTCTTTCCACTTGCACTATAACCACTGACCCCAGATGTGTGGCAGGTTATTGAAGCTGCGAGGGACCCTGCTGGAAGCCACTTATTGTGACAACTTCCCAGCATGCATGCTTTGGCCCCAAATACAAATCAGGCAGTAGCAGAAGTTACAATTTAGCCTACAGGGGGAAAAAAGGGTATTTTTTTGTAAAAGGGGCACAGTGGCAAGGTCGTCAAATCCTAGTGAAGGTGCTTAAATACATGCACTCAAGACTTACTAGCCTGCAATTACAATACACTGTTAATTATTTACCACAAACGAAAATAAGAACAAGGGGAAAACAGAAAGGAACGATGTAAGTGCCTGGTGCCAGGAGGCAGGACTCGCATCACTTACCTGAACACAGGGATTTCCCCACACTGATAAAAGTCTAAAAAGCCAACTCAAAGCGTGGGCTTAAGGATGGTTGGCCTATGGGTCAAGTCATTACTGTACTATACTGTACTGGGATTATAAAATTTCTTTAAACAGCAAGACTGTTAAAAACATCTGAAGTAGGTTTTATTTTGTAAACATTGCTGGAAATGCAAGTCTGACAAATTATTTTCATGCGTGTAACCTGGGTAAGATATTAGAAGTCAGGAGAAGCTCTGGACAAACCATGCAGTGGCCCTGTGTTCAAGCCGTTAGCTGACGCTTGCAGGATGTATCAAATACCCCGCTACCTGTCAGCAGTTACCTTATCATGTGGCTCTTGCAAGGTAGTCAGGATGTGCAATACCGGCTGAGAATTGGTTTCCAGGTAATAATCCACCAAGGTGTTCACAAGCATAGGACCACGGTCTAAACACAGAAAGGAGCAATTTATTTACTTACTTCCTTTCACATTCTGCACTACCCTCAACTCACAAAATCCAGAACATATTTCGTTATATGCTACCTAAAGCTTTATGTAGCATCATGTTTCTGCCTACTTAAGTTTAGGGTTAACAACAATTCCAAGCATATATGCCTAACTACCCACAAAAACACGCACAGTGCTTCATTACTTTTTGAATTATAAAAATATCCATGCCTACTGTTATGTATTAAGAGTACATAAAAGTATATAAAAGTGCAAAGCCTAAAAGTGTAAATAAGGACCAAAATGTAGTTCAAATGGGAAAGGGAACTAGGAAGCAGGGAGGGGGGGAAAGGAAGAAAGGGAAAGGAAAATGAGAGAAGAAGGAAAAAATGGAAACGCTTTTGTAACTAAGGAGGGGAAGAGGCATGAAGAGAGGCTAAGGGAATGGGAAAACAAAGAATCGAGTTCTATTGTGTACAGGTGTGAATTCCCTATGATGAAAGTGATTATTATGTATCCCTAAAATGTACCAATAAACTTAATTTTTAAAAAAGAAATAAATGCTAAAGAAAAAAAAAGTGAAAATCCTTTCAACATGGTCCAACCCACTCTTCAGAGACGAGCACCCTTAAGTTTGGAATGTGCCCCTTAAAACACTTTCCAACTTGCATCGTCCCTCACAACTTGTCTATATCAACAGGATTTGTTTCTTTTCTTCTCGCTTAGCTAACAGTGTATTACAGATGCCCTCAGTGACAGCACCCATGACCTGCTCCATCTTTCGGACTGTCTTCCATATACTCAGTTTAACCACTCATCCGCCGACGGAAACCTGGGCTCTCCAGTTTTTCACCATATTTCATGGAAGGCTACGACAAGACTCAGACTCCGCTAAGTGGCCAAAGAACATGTGCTTTTAGCTTCACAGCAAACACTCCAGAACAGCTGAACACCAACATATACTCGTTAACAGTGCTCATTTTTCACATCTTACAACTGACTTGTAAAGGTGGTAAGCAAAAAAGGGTTCCATTTAAAACTGTCTTTCTCTGAAGAGAGGTTGACCACTTTTCATATTAAAAACCAAAATATGATTTACAGATGAAATAATACGTCTGAGTTTTTTCTTTAAATTCTGTGGAGGGACTTAGTGAGGTAGGATGAAACAAAACTAGCAAAAACTCTGAATCTGGGTTCTTGGGGTCCCCGTAAGAGTCTCACATCCTTGTGTGTGTTTGATTATTTCCACAACTCAAGGTTTAAAACACATATAGCACGAATCCCCCAACATATACTCTTTTCTGGTAGTTAAAACTCTTCGGAAGATGAAAGCTAACATTTGTCAGCTGGGTTCTAGCTGGCTCTAGATCCGTCTCTTCCTGTGAGCAGACAAGCTGCAAAGAACACTCCCAGGCTTACCGGAGTTGAGGTTCTCTTTAAAGACAGCCGTCACATCGTTACGCACACCCAGGGTGGGAGAATCCAGCATGGACAGCAGCTCCCCAACATTCGCGGGCTGGGCCATTCTCTTGCACCCCTATGCTGTGCTGGCTCCAGGACTTGCATTAAAGGCTCAGACAGCTCTTCATTAGGGCCACTACCAGACTACAAAAAAGGAAGATGGGTAGTGTAATCAATGGCTCTGTTTCCCCCCACAAAATGAGTGTGACGGTACAGGCCTGTAATCTCTGCACTCTGGGAGGCTATGGCAGGAGCACTGTAAGTTTGAGCTAAGCTGGGGCAACTCAGTGATGCAGCGGGACCCTCTCTCAAAAAATAAAGGCTGGGAATGCAGCTCAGTGCGAAGGCCCTGGGCTCCATCCCTAGTACTGCCTTCCACAGTAAACTAAGTAAATAAACCAACCTGTAAGAGAAACCAGTGCATGTATTCGATGCAGTGAAACATTTGGCTACAACTGTTGGTAAAGACAGGGCATGTGATAATGCTATCTTTGATACTTGATGAAGCAAGAGGGGTCCTAAGGGATGCAATGGAGAGGAACCTCCAACACTGACACCGTTTGAAACCGGTCACCACAGCAACTTGGCACTAAGTTCTGCTTCTACTCCTGACTCTATCTTGGGTTCCAGTAGGAATGTTTATGTTTCAAATCGCTAATCAAAAAGAACTATAAGCATAATATTTTCTTCATCACAGTCCCATCAATGTCTAAAAGTTAGAACACCTGGCTAGGCCACAGGTCTGCTAAGTCCAATACCTGGTGTGAACCAGGGATGACTTGTTCATGGCACATACTCTCCTCCTAGACGTCTATCACATACCCAAAGGCCACTGGCTACATGGAGTAGCCCCAGCCAGGAACCAGCAGAGCAAACCTTCCAACTGTCAGTTCTTCCTGGTAGTGGAGCAACTGACTTGTCTTTATGTACAAAAGTAGCTCACTCCTCAAGTGCTACTGTGCACATTTATGATTTTTTTCCTCTACTCTGTCTCTAAAGCTGTATTTTTTTAATCAAGAAATAATAGCTACAATTTATAAGACTGGCACTATCACCATCAGTGCATCTACTCTGTATACTACTACCTTGTAATCTGCCTTTCCATCCATGGTATACAAAGAGAGGGAAACCAAGTCAAGCCCTTTGCTCTGGATTACACAGCAAGCAAGAGACAAAAGTGGGATGCAGTGGGGCGGGGACCTGAAAACTGAATCCACTTCTGCCTAACTCCAAAGCCCAAAGCCTGTGAATGCGCCATAAGGCTAGCCTGTGATTCTGGTCACCACGGCAAACTCTCTGAACTAAGCAGGTGTCATCCTTACTTTTGCCATGGTGAAATGGTAAACTGTAACTTAGCCCAATTCTCAGGCCAATGATTATGTACATCATTTGTACCTGTATGAAAATATATTCCTATTTGCTTTAGAGTTAGCTAAAGTAGTTCTTAAGCTTAGTATGCATCAAAATCACTGGGAATTCCTGTTAGAAATGCAATTTCCTGGGTCCACTCCAAAACTGAATTTTGGGCTCAGGCCTCTTCCCCCAAGGACTGGAGATTGAGCCCAGGGCCTTTACACTGATCTACATCTGTTTTGAGATAAGGTCTCCCTAGTTGCTAAGTTGCCCAAGCTAGGCTTGAACTTGCCATCCTTCTCTCTCAGCCTCCAGAGTGCTGAGACTACAGGTGTGTAGCATGCGGGTGGCATCTGTATTTCTGTAAGAGTCTCATGTGGTTCCTTAACAGGTGATGCGCAGGCCTGTCTGAGAAACACTGTGCTAAAGGAAAGTCTAGCTAAAGAGTTACGCTTCTTCTGTAAGGATGCTGAATTAGCAACAATCTAAGAATTGCCAGGTACTAGCTCACTGTGCTCTCATTGAGCTATACCTGGTGGTATTCTCTGATTAGCTACTACTGAGTTAGAGGTTCATTAGTCAGAAAGAGCATCTAAAATATTTAAATGCATTTTTGATAGCAAATCATAATGTAGGAAGTTGCTGGATCATACTTATAAGTAGAAATCTTACAAGTAAATCACAACTGAAGTCAATTTCAAAGGACTCAGAAGTGTGGGACCACAGCTGGTAAGAATCTACATGAAACTGAAAACAAACAAACTACATGTTATTCTGAGTTGTATTAAACTTATAAATTAATACCAACCAATCAGGTTTTATTGCTCATTGAGAGGATGAAGTAATAAGGATGAAAAGCACTTAGCACAGTACCTGGTGAAACTCACTCACTGACTCCAACCTGT
>RJWT010015783.1:0-20239 GCA_004365215.1 Cuniculus paca | reverse complement strand
ACAAATAAATCAAAAACCTTTGAAAAACAATAAAAAGTTAACAAAAAAAAAAGAATAAAAATGAACTCTAATACCACTACCCAGAAAAATTAATTGCTAGCATTTAACTGTGGGTTATCCTCCATGTGTATGTATATCAATCTCCAAAATACCTACTCTAACATTCTGAGATGCAAATTATTTTCCCATGCTGTGTTAGACTTTCATTGCTGTAACAAAAATCAACTTTTAAATGAGAAGAAATGTTTATTTTGGCTCATTTCCAAAATTTTGGTCTATGATCAGTTTAGTCTGCTTAGACTTGTGGTAAGGCAGATCATGGCAGGAAGTGCACGGTTGAGTGCAGCTGCTTACCTCATGATGGCTGGGAAGCAAAAAGAAAGAAGTTTGAGGTTCCAACAGCATCTTCAGGGGCTCCCCAGTGACCTAATCCTTCAATAACCTAAACTCCTAAGGTTCTTCAGCCTTATAGTGCTACAGGCTGGATACCAAACCTTTAAAACACAGGCCCTTGGGGGATGTTTAAGATCAAAACTGTAACACATGCACAGCAACATAATTTTGAGTACCTATAATAATGGCTATTTGTTTCTCCTATTTTGTTTTGGAAATTCTATGAGAACAACAAAATTCTAGGGGAATTTTGCAATATGCAAACCACATCACATTGTGGTCAGGTCATGCAGTCACCCACATGAGCCATGATCCTAGCCCCTACTGACCCAGATGAATAGGTGCAGGTACATGGTAGTAACGTATCATGTATATGGTGACTATGGTGATTAAGTCATGCTGAGTCCTCCATGACCCATCTGCAAGGAGTTAGAGGGCTGCAATGACCAGAGATTGTAGTGATCCATCCACATAGATACAAGCATGAAACAGCAAGTATACTGTGGCCAAGACATACTGTGACCAAAGTACACTGTGGACAAGATATTCAGTCATCCAAGACTTTGTCCAATGACAGAGTTATGTTGTGTCAAAGAGGGTCTATGACCAATATGCTGAGACCATCCATACAAGAACAAGGAAGCTCTGTAGCCTAAATATTGTATTATCAAGGGGCACTCTACGAAGCTGTGCTAACTTTGACATGTCGGTAACTGAAACAAACCACAAGGTACTCAAAGAACACTGTTACATGGGTCAGCTATGAACAAAGTGTACCATAACCAGTAGATGTGGAGATCAAGAAATACTTTAACACTGTGCTGGAGATTGCTTTTCCTCAGAGTTACTTTCACTTGTGGTTACCCTGTAGCCTGAAGCCCAGATAAATCCACATCTCCTTTCTTTTTTCAAGTCTATAATCTCCACACTTGCAGCATGCCTACTATCTCTTACCAGCCCAGATCCCTGTCTTATACCTCTTACAGAAGTTTTAAAATAGCAGGGTAGAAGTTATTGCACCTTCACGTAGTAACAGGGTTGACTTAAAAATCTAAATGTGTGACACATATGATACATTCAGGAGTGGCCAGGACCATGGTAACCCTCAAGGATGTCAGCAAGTTCAGCCATGTTGGCCAAGACACTCTGGAAGCTCCACAACTAGTTCAGGAGCTCTTGCACAAACCATGTGTGCTGAGAACCAAAATTATAGTGAATGAATATCTTGTGCATTCTCACTGTGATCCCCTTTTGCTAATTTCCCCAGGCTCCCTCAGTTTGGACCTAACCTAAGACCAGGTGTTCCTAAATGAGCAATATAGATTTATGTTTCTAACTCAAGAGGAGTGGAGTGTAAGCATAAAAATGAGCTATTAAAACTAACTACCTTTTTTAAATGAATTCTGTCAGAAGAGAAAACTTTAAAGATTTTTTGGTTTCATTACCCTCACTCTCACCCTCAGGGAAAAATGAAGTCCAACTTTTAGAGCCAGGTGTTCTTCAGAATTAAGTGATAATAGCAAGAGGAGGATAAGTTCACTTTCAGTAAAATAATAAAAGTTTGTACTGGCTTTGTTAAAAACAGTAACTTAAAAAAATATCACATAAGAGTAAAACACAAACAAAAGAAAACATGGTATTTATGTCCCATTCTGTTTATAAATCTCACATATCTATAGGAAACAGGGCAAATGGTAGTCAGAAGTGAGCCCAAGCCCACCTCTACCCTCACTCCACCTCCTTCTTATGGATCCTAATATAAATCAGTTAGGGGTTGACACAGCAATTGGCTGCCTGACAAATGTTCTATAATAACGCAGCTCGAGAGAATGTGGAATTTCTGAGGTGCTGGTTATAACGCTTTCAATATAGCTGTAAATTCCACGCCATGTCAGCACAGGTGGAAGGCTGAGTCGTAAATAAAAATTTCCCCCAATTCCTAAAGAGCTCCCTAGATGATTGACCAAAGTGAGTTGTGATTTAATTCAACCACTTAAACTCTCAGGGAGTAAAATCCAAACCTTTATCAAACTCAAACCCCAAAAAAAGTGGGAGGGGGGAATGTGTGTGTGTGGAGAGCAAAGAAAGAGAAAGAACACTAGCAGCCAAGTATTCCAATGAGCTCGGGCTGCTGAAGCAATTAGAGACTCATTATTTGGAAAATAGTTAAAAAAAGAAAGACCATGGCTAGACATGTGCTCAGTTCCATGGGAGCAATTAAGAAGGCACACATTTCCCTGCCCCCTCCATGGATCACAGCACGTCATGCATGCAGTGACTTAAGTTTTCCACTGCATTTTAATGGCTAATGATGGAAGCACTTATGATTCATGTTGTTCTCCCAGATCCTACTCTCATTTGGAGAAACCTAGTGGACTGAAGCCAATTACCTTCTTTGAGTAGGATGTAAAGGGAAAACTAGTTTTCTCTGGGAATCTCCTGAAGGGCAGTCACCATGCTACTTTTTGAATTCTCCGTAGCTTTTAGATAACCCTAAGAACATAGTAGTCATGCATTAATATACTAGAAAATGAACAAAATCGAGATGTGTCTTCAAAGATGTATTCAGGACAGATAAGATACAGTAGCATTAGTGAGTTTAGATGAAGACCCAAAATATGAATATGTCCTATGTGAGTTTAAAATAGAGTATCATTACTCTGTTATATTTTCTCTTAATTTGCTATAGTTTCAGATGTAAATGTGTCCAAGTATCTATTGATTATTTACAGGAAGGATTAAAACCTGTTTTGGTGTTTTGTTTTGTTTTGTTTCTCTTTGAGATAGAGTTTTGCTGTGTGGTGCATACTAGCCTTGAGCTCACTTACATAGCCCAGGCTGTCCTCAAATTCATGGTGATCCTTTTGCCTCACCTTCCTGAGTGCTGGGATTATAGGCATGGGCCACCACACTCAGATAAAACCTTCTAGAGATAATTATCATATATATTTCTATCTTAACTGATGCTAATGCATACTTTTATTTTCAGAAAGATGTGTAAGTCAAGTGAAAAGCACATATTGTCAAATAGTAATTGGTTTTATTGCTATGTTCTTCAATTTCACATTTAATCTAATTACTCTGCAAAAGTTATGAATAACTATGTATATGCATATATATGTGTGTGTTTGTGCAATTTAGGGCATGCCCTTAGCATACTTCTACTAAGTACTATATGTATATCATTAAATCCCCCTCTGATGTAGCAGCTGTAAAGCTATTATAGAGGAAATGAAGATAATATGGTCTATTATCTGTGACAGGATGAACACAGTTGCACTAAATTTCTGTTCATAGAGCTAACTGTGACTTTCATTAGGGATATCAATAAATTCCAGTGTGTCTTTCACAAATATTTATAAACTTAACTCTTGTCTTGCACTTCAACAACCATTCTTCACTAGATATCCTGACTAGTAATGTCAGAGAAGACTGAACACCTATTTCATAAACAACATTTAAAGATAATTAGCTATTTGTCAATTTGATATAATTTTGTTAATATAAAATAGGTTAATATTTATTTCTTGTTATAGATAGAATCTGTAGATTGTATGTAATACAAGACTTGAAGAGCAAGTATTCCTCCCATCTGTGTCTATAATCTCAATCCTACTTTTGTTTAGCATTGCCTCAAAATTAAAAAGAATTTTAAAAAGGTACTAGGAATGTAGTTTAGAGATAAGGCCTTGGGTTTAATGTCCAGTAATACACACACAAACTAACACACACACACATACACACACCCACACACGCACATGCACACTCACACACATTCATTTTCAAATATACCTGTGCCTCTTCTTGTCCCCAGATTTTAGCAATACTCTATTCCCTAGTCCAAAACATAAATTCCTGTCTATTCAATAGTTCTACTCATTTCCAAGGTCTCAGTTTAAAAAACCGTTTCCTCAGGAAGCTTTTGCATACTCCTTAGATGAGCATTCCCAAGGTCACTGGTCCTTGCTCCACAAGCTTCCAAACATCTTCATTCCTAGTTTTCCCTCTCAGATGATTCTATTAAGAAACTACAAGCAAACAAAAAAGAATCTGTACGAGTTCCTCTACTACCCACCTTCATACATCCCACATATCTCTCCATTTATCTTGTTATCTTGGATCAACTGTCAACTCTTCAACCACAGGCTTAAACTTTCTTCTCTGTTTCGACTTTATGCATCTCAGGTCTGTGAAATTTCCTGTTCTTTGCTTGGGGCAGCTTAACAACAGTCTGCATCATCAATGAATTAAATTGATGCTGTTTCTGCCACTGAACAAGACACCCACTTTGAGAACTGCTTCAAGTTCTATAATCATTTGCGAGCGCAACCCAGTGGTAGCCTTCTTACCCCTTACTATGCATGCACGCCTCCTGCTTCCCACATTGATCATTCCTTGATAAACAACTTGGACAGCTTAGAAGCATGGACATTTGAAAAATTCTCTCTTTCTCCTGAAGATGGACTCTTAGCGGTTTTACTAACTTCCCTAATAGAGTATCCTGTAAGACCAAGTAGTTAGTCACAAAACTAAAATCAGATTGGCAATACAGTATTCTCTTATATTTTATTTTCTTCCTTTCCCACTACACTCTTTTAGCCTCACTGCTGCTTTCCTGGGCGGTTGCATTCCTACTACAGTGTTAATATGCCAGGTTTCACTTTACTCAGGAATCCACCCTACAACCCTTTAGTCTGTGCACTAGATCATCCCTCCATACTCAAGGACACATCTCCAGTGATCTTCCTCTCTCACATCATCATTTTTCTCTGTGTTCTGCATTTTTCTTATAAGGATACAAAACATTGTTATTTCTCATATTAAAAATAAAAGTCAAGGTGCTATCTGGATACCATTTTTTTCCCATCTGTTCCATGTTTCTTCTTTCTTTCTCTATTTATCAAACCACAAAGCACTAGGAAAAGTTCATACCTAACTCTTCACCTCCTATCCTCCAATGAACCCACTGTCTCAAGCTTCTGTACTTACCTCCATAAATTCCATGTCTCCTAATCTAGTGATCACTTCTAAATTCTACCTCTACTCCTAAAAATCTTTGAGAGTTGATCCATGCAATTTCCTTCAAACACTTTCTTCTCTCAGCATCCAGGATATTTTCTGGTTTTTCTCCTATCTCAAGGACTGTTGCTCTCTCTCCTTTGAGAAATGTTTCTCACATTCCCTACCTCTTAACACTTGAGTCTCTGGGCTCAGTCTACACCCAGTTTTGTATAAATATTATCTTGTTTCATTACTTTAAATACCATCTAAATGCCTATAATGCTCATGTCTGTATCCCAACCATAATCTCTGTCCTGAACTCCTTCTATCCCTCTGCCTCTTTGACATCTCTTTTTAGATATTTATTATGCATCTTGAACTTTATGTGTCAAATGCCAACTCCCCATCTTTCCCTTTCCTGCTGCAGGGAAATTCTGTAGTTTTTTCACATTCTATTTTATTGGAAACTTCATTCTGGCTTTGATCGTAATTAAACAGTGTTAATCACTTTTTATTTCTTTTTTCTCATGGTACTTATGCCAATCTATTAGCAAATTCCATCGATTCCAATTTCAAAATATATCCAGAACCCAAGAACTTCTCTCACTCCTTACCAGCCACCTGTTTCAAGCTACCCTCATCATTTCCGGAATTCCTGCAATATACTCAAAATTGGTATGAGTCTATAATTGCAATCCATCAAGTTATTCTCAAGAAAACTGCTGAGGTGTTCTTATTATAACATAAAGATTACATAACTCATATGCTCAAAACACTGCAGAGACTTCAGAGTAAAGGATGAATGCTTTCGATTTTGTCTGTAACGTCACATAGGATCTAGACTACAGTTATCTCTTGGACACCATTGTCTACCATATTCTTTCCTCCCTTACTATGTCTAACCACAAAGACTACTTACTATTTCTGGCAGAAATAGCCAGGCACCATCCTCAGTCTTTTCCCATGCTGGGCCCTCTACTCCTGGCCAGGTATCTTCTTCTTTGTTTCCCTCTTCCAAAATGATCCTCGCGGCTCACTTCCTTCTCTCCACTAGGTCTTTAATAGAATATTATCTTCTCTGGCACCCTTTTACTCTTCAGTCCAACTGCTCAACTTTCTCGCCCCCTTTCTAACTGTATTTTCTCCTTAGAACTTACAAAACTTAACCCCCTTTGTATTTTATTTATTTATTTTATTTTCCCTCTTCCTTCACTGGAATATAAACTCTGTTATGGTCTGTGTCTAGAATTCCTCCCAAAGTCTCATGTGGTCATAAAATTTTTTTCAGAGGTGGCTGAACCCAGAGTGTGTGATGCTGGGATTAAGGACATGATTGATTTGGCACTGCCCTAATTCCAGCAGCCTAGATAGAGTATAAAAGGGGCAGAAAGATGCTGTTAAGGTTGGTCGTTGATTTTGCTATCTTCTGCCTGCAGTGAACTGTTGTTCTCTGCAAAGACACCCTGCTCTGGAACGAGCTGATTATGGACTAAAACCTGTACAAACTGTGAGCTAAGTAAACCTTTCCTTCCTTAACTTTGGGCATTGGGTATTTTGTCTCAGCAACAAGAAAACTCCATTACTAAGACAAACTCCATCAGGGCAAGGAGGTGGACCAGTATGGTTCCTGGCAATATTCTTAGGATTTATGTTAGCATTGTGCACACAGTAGTCAATCAGTAAATATCTATACTGCACCTCCTTCATTACTACATCTGCCCTGCTTGGCAAGGGGTGCTTGCTAAGTGGCCTCCTTTCCATCTGACTGAGTAGTTTCTCAGGGCAGGATGAAAGTCTGTTCTTTTCCACAGTATCTCCAGAGTGTAGCACAGCAATGGTATAGAACTGGATGCTCAAGAAACATTTGTCAGAAACTGAATGCAATTTTTCTATTAACATCTACATTATTCACTTATATACATTATATTGAGTGATTCATTCAGGTTTAAATCATGTCAATGGGAAAATTAAGAAATTGGTTTTTGACTTACTCCAATCCGTTCACTCTTTGCTCGGTTGTTAGAACTATTCAGTGTAGTTAAGTAAAAGTGCATAGGAAAGGTTGTGGTGCCCCAACCACTTAAATGAGCCATAGTCCTAAAGATAATATCCTTCTTCTCCATATGAGAATCTCAACTGTATGTGTACCCACAACCAAATTCCCCTAAATGTCTATTGCAGTATTTCACCATTTTCTACTTTCTCTTTATCTTTTTAAAAGAAAGAACAATGACAACACATTTTTCTTATTGTTTTTACTATAAAAATAATCACTGTAAAGCTTTGATGACTATGAAATGAAAAATTCAGATCATCTGCTATTTCTTTGTTCAGTGATAACCTGTGCATATCTATTTCACATTTAGTATCATTCACTTGAAATTTGATCATACTTTTGCACCTTATTTTCCATGTAAAACATCATATACACAAATGTGTCCATAGTACTAAGTATCCTATACGTATATCACATATATGTTAAAATAAACTTGTACCTTTAAGAAATAACTCTATGTAATAATATATTTAACCATTTTCCTATCAGATATTTAAGTAACATAGTTTTTCTCTCCTGAAAATGATACATTGAAAAGTTATTTATTTGCTCAGAACAGATACCTTAAGAAGGAAATATCAGACTGAAGAATACACATTTTTAAAAATTGATATATTTTATCTTTTTGAAAATTGTATCCATTTGCACTCAAATACAAGTGTATATGAAAGACTAATTCTTTGAGCTTAATTGGAAGTATTGTGATGCCTAGAAATTTTTGACTGAGATGTAAAAGATAGACTCTCATTATTTTAATTTACCTAAAATTCTTATTATATGCCAAACATTTTTAGAACATTTAAAAAAATTGCATCACTTTTTCTTCACAATAATCCTATAAAGTAGATGTTATGAGGCAATCCCTGTTAACACCATTATATTATGGTCAAGGAAAATGAATCACAGAGAAGTTAAATATTTGTTCCATGATTTGAAATGTTAAAACAAATCATTTAACTCGTGTTTTAAAAAATTATCTACTAACTAAGCCTGTATTTTAACAGACATTGTCTCAACATTGACCCACACTACTTAATCCATAAGACACAACTGTATTTTTAGGTGTATTTATTGATTCTTTGTGCACGTGTACATACATGTGTGTGAGCTTGTATGTGAATCTACTTAAGATATTTGCCTTTTATGGATTCTTAAGTGTGGGAAATCACTAGAGTCCTGGTCTCTCTGTCTCTCCCTGTCTCGGTCTCTTCATCTCTCTGTCTCTGTGTCTCTCTCTATATATCATATATAGTCATATATATATATATATATTATGTAATGTATATTTTACATAAGTACACCTTATGGATAGATATAAATATATATATATATATATATATATATATATATATATATATATATTACTCTAGCTTAGTTAATATGTATATAGATAGTTGCTTAAATGCCCTTCCTAGTACACAAAGTATGTCCAAGAGTCTTGGTAGGCAGCTTAAAACCTCTGTCTGGAACTTGCCCTTCACTTTATCATTCATTTCTCCTTCTCTTCTTTCTGTTGTTGCCTATTATACTCAGGGACTGCTCAACAAATGTTAATGGCCATGATCTTTTCAATCAGCAATTTGTAAAGTGGATAATTATTGTCTATAAGTGACAAGGGAGACACTATTTTCTATATATGATAATAAGAAACTTCATTTAGGAAGACAATATCAACAAACAGTGAATAGAAAAACCGAACTTCTCAGTTCTTCCGAAGCAAATACCATCCAGATTCAGGAGGAAGAGTGACACCTATCGTTCAGGAGATGTTCGCTGGTGTTGGCTCTGGTTTCCTTCTGCATTGATTCATGCTTGTGCCGCTAAAGCGAGCTATAAATAATAACCTGTCCTAATGCAAAGTGGTACTTCCCTGCCCTTTGCAGCATAGGATATCTGATACCAGCAGCATTTGGTTGTCGAGTTTATTGGCAGATCACACATACAGCAGCAGCTGTGTGTTAATTCATGCCCATTTAAACAGCAAGTCATTAAAGATGGGAGAAGAGTTAGATGAAGACACAACTAAAGCACATCTTTGCAATTTCTAAAGAAAACTATTAATTATGAAGTAATAATTTCTTTAAGTGTATCCGGTAAAATAAGACTTTTTGTGTAAAATTATAGCTCTGCGATTTTAAGGGAAAAATTAAAACTGTAAATTTTATGTCACATGTGACCTATATAAGACATGACTTCTTCTAAAAGGTCATTGTCAAGAGCCAGGAGGACATTGACTTTTATGTGGTCAATTTGTTTTTTTAAACATGGAGAATAGCCCAGTGGAAATGATCTGTCAACTAACCTCAACTTCAACACCTCTGGTGGCAGGAATTTCACTATGTCTTGAGGCAGATACAACAGTACAACATGGCTATCGATGCTTGCTTAGTTTTGTTACAGTTGTTAAACAAATTTGACAGTAAAATGTGTATGAAACCATTTTGAAATGTATTTGGTACTATTACGAGTCATAATATGTACAGAGAGAAACATGTCTATCCAGAATTCTAGAGCAATTAATTTATATAACATACCGTGCTGTTTAAAAGTTGATTATCTCTTTAGCGACTATAGAATATATAATGCAAAATGTGCTGAAGATTGGCATTTCTAAAATATGTGACCATCTTTGGAATTTCTAAAAAAAAAGATAGCATCAAAGTTAATTTAAATTTCTACAAATGCCACTTTAAAAATTGACATTTTAAATTCTTTATATGCTTTATAAATTAAAAGCGTACATATTCACATAAAATAGAATATTTACTATGGTCTACATGTAGTTTATCTAGGTGCACAGAATCCATAAGCTCAAAATAGTCTCACATTGAGATGATTTAAAAACAATGTGGGATTAGCAAATTGGAGAACTAAAAAAGGAGAGTTTAGCCCTGAAGTTGCAAAACACATGATGAAAAAATTCCAAAAGATTTGATAATGTAGAATATGTGTTAAATTGGGTAAAAATGGAGGATCCAAGTGAAGATTCAAGGAAAGACATTTTATGCAAAGAAACTGCCTTAGGCAAGACACAGAGAAAAACCTGTTACGTAAGGACTGGCTGCAAAGGAAAAGAAATAGCAGAAGCAATGAGCACTGAATGTTGCTGTTCTGTTTGACCACATTCAAAAGCTCAAAGGACGAGTTGATAACAACCTAGGAGTATAGAAAATGAAAGAGACGGTATAGAAGGAGATGAACAAGGACAATATATTGGGGAAAAATGGAATCAAAATAGAGAATTGAGTCATATATACATATATATATGAAGGAATAATGTACCCTTTAATTCTGAGACAATTAGGAAAGGGACAACTGGGAAAACAAAACTCAAGGAAGTATATATTTGGCAGCTCTTAATGTTTTTTGGTAGGTATACTTTATACATGATAAAACTGACCAAGTTTAAGTATATAACAATGCATTTTTACAAGTGTGTACAATTTGGAACCATCATGTTCACAGAATATGTTTAATCACCTTCAAAATTTCCATCATGCATCTTTATAGCCAACCTTTTCCCTCTACTTTCTGGCCTCAAGAAACCAAATTTTGATTTTAGTAATATTTTCTATAACCATAATCATACAATGTATGGTCTTTTGTATCTGACTTACTTCACTTGAGATTCAACTGTGTTGTTTCATGTTTTAACAGTTCATTCACTTTTATGACTAAGTAGTATCCCTTATATGAACATACCAAGTTTATTTTTCAGTACACTAAGAAATGGACATTTGGGTCCTTTTAAGTGTAGGGCTTTATGAATAAAGTTTCAATAAACAATCAAACAAGTATTTTTGTTGACATAGAATTTTGTCTCCTGTGTAGCTATAAGATTTCACGATTGCTCTCCTGGGTTTTAGTCTTCTTTTGGTCTGATTCCTTTCTATTCTCCTGTTTTTCACTTTTGAAATGAAAATGCTTACCCTGAACCATTGTATTTTGGAAGTATTTAACTTTCTTCTTGATTTTATAAGGGCTTAGAGCTGAGTGTTTGCCTTGTGTCTCAAAGGACAATTGGGATTTGATCTTTTCAGCAATGCTGGAACTGTTAAAATTGGTGTCTCTTAGAGATGGACTAAATGCATTTTGCATAATGAGATGGATGTGAACCTTTTGAGGGCTGGGATGGAATTTTATGTTCTATATCTAAAAATATCTTCCCAAAATCTCATGTGTTTGAACACGGAGCTTGATCAGAAAAGGCAGGTCACTAGGGATGTGACCTAGTTCCACCCTTCTCTCTGTGTCTCCTGACAGCCATAACTTTTTGCCATGCCATTTCTGCCTTGCAGCCACCGACTATGGGCTAAATCCTCTAAAATCAACACCCAAAGTGAACCTCTCATCCTTTAAGTTGTGGATATCCAGTGTTTTGTCCCAGTAAAGGGAAAGTGACCAATATGCTTTCATATTAAGGACTTGAATAATTCAACATGTCTTCTGGATGCCATTCCTTTATTAGATATGTGATTTGAAAATATTTTTGGACTCTGTGGCTTAACATTTTAATCTTTTAATGTTATACATATCAAAAGAATAATATTTAAGCTGGGCATAGTGGCACATGCCTGTAATTCCAGTACTCAGGAGGCTGAGGCAAGAGAATCTCTGTGACTTCATGTAGCCAACCTGGGCAACTTAAGTGAGTTCAAGGCCATCTTGCACTACATAGCAAGACCCTGTCTCAAAAAAATTTTTTTGGTGCAATTCAATTTCAGAATTTTTTGCGCAATCATGATTTTGGTATTATATGTAAAGTACATTTATTTAACCAAGAGTCACAAAGATTTTCTCCTATGTTCTTTTCTAGAAGTTTTAAATTTCTAGGTTTTACATTTAGGTGTATGATCCACTTTTAGTCAGTTTTTGTATATATTATAAAAAGCAAATATATGTAGTACATAAATCATGTTTCCTATTTGTTTGTTTTTATGTGATTTTCTAATATTCTAGTATCATTTGTTAGATTTTCCTTTCTCCATTGACTTGCCTTTGGAATTGAAGGTCAATTGATCCTATATGTGTGGGTTTATTTCCAGGCTCTCTATTATGTTCTATTGACCTCTTAGTTAACCTTCAGTACTCTACTGTCTTGAATACAGTAGATTTACAATAAATATTGAACCCAGATAATGCCAGTTCTTTGTAGTGGGCTGAATGATGGCCTCCCAAAAGATATGTTCATGTCCTAACTTTTGGAACCTATGAGTATTACCTTATTTGGAAAAAAGAGTCTCTGAAGAGCCAATTAAATTAAGGATCTTGCCGGGCATGGTGGCTCACGCCTTTAATCCCAGCACTCGGGAGGCTGAGACAGGCGGATTGTTGTGAGTTCGAGACCAGCCTGGGCTACAAAGTGAGCTCAAGGCCAGCCTGAATGGCATAGTGAGACCCTGTCTCAAAAAATAGGGCTGGGGATCTAGCTCAGTGGTCTAAGCACCTGCCTGGCAAGCGCAAGGTCGTGAGTTCAATCCCCAGTGCCGCAATAAATAAATAAATAAATAAATTAAGGATCTTAAGGGAAATATTATTTTAGATGGTTTGAGTGGGACCTAAATATTATAAGTGTCTCGGTTACTTTTCTCATTGTTGAGACAAAATACCTGACACCCAAAGTGAAGCAAGGAAAGGTTTATTTAGCTTACAGTTTCTGGGAATTTCAGTCCATAATCAGCTGGCTCCAAGGCAGGGTGGCATGGCACTGGGGCAACACTTCAAGGAAGCAACCAGAGCAAAAGGAAGCAGCTGTTCATGGCGGCTGCAAGCGGCACCAGCAAAACAGAGCAGAAGAGCAGCAAAAGAGAGACCCAAAACATATCTTCTTCCCTCCCTTATATGGTTTGCAGGCTCCACCCCTGGATACCTGCTGTACTCACACTGATAATCCTGGCGCTAATCCCAGCACTAAACCCAGCACTAGGCAATGAATCAATGACAAATGCTAGATTCAGCTGCTTCCATGACTACATGAGGCTTTTGGGGGCCACCTATATACAAACCATAACAATTAAGTGTCCTTCAAATAGGCACACAGAGTCTAGGAAAGTTGACAATAAGCAGAAGATAAAATAGACAGCTAAGTAAGGAATGAGTTTTTTCCTACAACTCCCAAAGAAATACAGCTCCACTGATGCCTAATTTCAGACATTTAAAATTGAGAATATATTTATATTATTTAAAGCCATCTAGATTATTTTAAATTCTTTTAGCAGACACAGGAAATTAATTTATCTTCCAATTTTTTTTCTCTTTTAAGGTTGTTTTGATCATTCAATACACCTTGTACTTTCTTAGGAATTTTAGGAATAACACATTAACGTCAAAGAAGACAGAAGGAGAGAGGGAAGTGTAGGAATGGCAGGAACTTTGATTTTGCTTTGAATCTACAAAACAATTTGAGGATATTTAGTCAGCATCTTAATAATCTTGAGACTTCCAATCCACATATATGGTATTTCTGTCCATGTTTTGAGGTTCACATTATGTTCTTTATGCAATGTTTTTATAGTTTTTAGTGTATATGTCTTGGATATCTTTTACTAGATATATCCACATTTTTCACAGTTTTAGTGATATTGAAAATGTTGGTTTGTTTTAAATATTGAAGTTCTGATAATCCATTGTTAGTATAAATAAGTATAGATTTTTAAAAATATTGATCTTTTCTCTTGCTGATTTGATAAACTGTGAGCCTTAATAATGGTATGTCAACTTGATAAAATTAAGTAATGCTGAATGGGATAGTAAAGCATACTTCAGTGTGTTTCTAGGTGGGCCATACAGCTTTGACTGAGGGTATTATATATAGTCCTTGAACCTTTCTTCCCTGGAGCTGCTCCCCTGCTCTTCTTCTAAGTGTTCATCAAATAAGCAGCTTTCATAAGCCATTCCATGCCATTTCACCATGACATTGCAGCCTATAATCAGTTAACCATGGACTGAATCCCCTAAAACCATCAACCAAATTAAAAGCCCTTCTCCTTTAAATTGTGCATGTCAAATATTATGTTCTAGTGATGGGAAAGCTGACTAATACACTAACTCATTAGTTACAGAAGTACTTTCTAGATCATGAAGAATTTTGTACATAGTTTATGTTGCTATACACAATTAGAGAGTTTTAGTTTTTCATTTCCAAGATAAGAAAAATGCTTTTGCTTTCTTTTTATTGTCTTAATACATTGAGTAAACTCTAATACGTGTTGAATAAAAGTGGTGAGCATAGCCATCTTGCATGCCATGACCTTAGGGAGACATAATTCAATCTTTTACCATTAATTTTGCTGTTATCTGTAGGTTTTTAAAGGGCCATTATCAGAGTGAAGAAATACTTCCTATTTTTTACTTTCCAAAACTTGTTTTAAAAAACAGCAACAGATATAAAATTAGTCAAACAGTATTTATGTATCTACTAAAATGAACATGTATTTGTTGTTCTATTTTGGTTTTAATCTGTTAATATAGTAATTTGCATTATTTGATTTTTAAGTGTTAAATAAACCTTGATAGCCTGGAAGTAAATGCTTTTTGATCTTTATGTATATACTATATCCACAATATACATAATATATTGTTGGGTTCACCTTGCTAAAATTTTTTTTTATAAATTTTGTGTCCATGAGCATAAGCAATGTTGATCAGTAGTCTTTCTTGCAGTGGTCTTGTCTCATTTTGATATCAGAGTGATGCTGACCTCATAGAATTAGTTAGGAACTTTTCTCTTTTGACATTTCTATAAGTGTTTGTCTAGAATTGATGTTTTTTTCTTACTTAAATGTTTGGTAGAATTCACCAGTGATGTCATCTAGGTATGGAGTTTTTATTTATTTGTATCTGTTCTGTGGAAAGTTTAAAAAGTATACATTCAGTTATTCAAATTGATATAGAAATATTTGGATTATCTATTTCTTCTTAAGCACTGTATCTTTCAAGAATTGTATCTGTTTCATCTAAGTTACTTTGAAGTTTTAAAAATATTGCTTCATAATATTTTTGTATTATTTAAAAAGATCTATAGAGTCTTTGCTGATATTGACTGTCTAGTTCCAAATATTGGTAATTTTGATCTTCTTTTTATTACTTTTAATGATTCTGGCTACTGTTTTTCAATTTTTGAGCTTCTAAGAAGACAGCTTTGAGTTTCATTTTTTCCTATTATTTTTCTCACTTCTGTTTCATTGATTCCCACTCTAGCTTTATTGTTTCTTTAATTTGGCTTACCTTATACTTATTTTGCCCTTCTTGTTTTAGTTTCTTCAGGTAAAGGCCCAGGTCACTGATTTCTTTTTGTCTAATATAAATGTTTAGTGCTATTATTTTCCCTCTAAGTAATACTACCACCACACACTACTTGTAATTATACATTCTATTTTCATTTTCATTCACTCCAGAGTACTTTCTAATTTCCTTATTAATTTTTTTGACCTCCAACATACTTAGAAGTATGGTACAAGATTCCAAATTTCAGAAATTTTCCAGAGATCATCCTATTATATATTTCTAATTCAAATCCATTCTCCTCAGACAATATATTTCTATGGTTAGTGATTGCAGACTTGTTTTCCATGTTAGGATCTGGTCTCACTTGGAAATACATTGTGGACATTTCCCAAAGGAATGAATGTCGTCATCTTGTTGGGTTGAGTGTCTGATAACTGACAAATAGATCAGGGAGGTAATTCAGGATGTCTCTTTCTCTTTCCCTTCTTTTCTTCCCTCTGTTTTAACTATAAGAAAGACCATTTAATCTCCAAACGTATTTTTGGTTTTGTCTATTTTTCTTTGCTTCATTTCATTTATTTTCAGCTCATTTATTAAGTGCACAAACACTAGGATATCTTTTTTTTTTCCTTCATGAATTGGTCTCTTAATCTTTAAGAAAATTCTTTTCACTTAATTAACTTTGTTGAAATTTAATTGCCCTAATATCAAACCACCATTTCCAATTGTCTTTTCCTAGTATTAACCATATCTTTTTAATATCCTTTAACTTTTAACTTGTTTGTATCTTTACACTTAAAAATGAGTCTCTTGGCAGATCATGCGGGACCCAGGAAGACAAGGAAAACTCAGCAACTCCTGAGAATCAGCCATGCTGGGACTGGGAGGAGCTGATCAAGAACCCAACTAAGCCAGTCTTTCTGCTAACCTCGTAAACTGTGTGAGACCCAGGAAGAGAAAAGACAGTGCCTCCTATAAGCCTACTGGCATGCAGGCTGAAAATCACCAAACCGTCTCACCCCATAAGCCACCAGATGGTTTGGAGGTCAGCCTGAGCTAATAGCAACTGAGGTACAAAAAGCACCTGAAGGATTGTATTGTTAGTTTGAATTTACAGGCATGGGGTTGACAGTCTGAGCATGTATAGGAAGGATAGCAGTATGCAATACGGTAAATATGGGGGATTTTTTCTGTCTTGTTTTGAAAGTCTAATAACGTTCTCACTGTTTTGTTTTTTCTTATTTTTTTTCCTTTACTCAGTATTCTGTTTTGATTGGTTTTATTCTGTTTTGTTTTGGTCTGATTTTGCTATAACTGATGGATTGGAAAACTACTGAGAAGATAACAAGATATACTATAGTAGTACTTGTTTTTCCATTACCCTGCTTTGATATTCTTTACCAATTTCACTGCTCTGTTTCGATTGGATTTATTCTGTTATGTTTTGTTGGGTTTTACTATCTTTAAAATAATTTTTTAAAAAAATGAGTCTCTTGTATCATGTAATTTCTGATTTTGTTTTTTTTTTTTTTTTTGCTTTTCAAAACAAGGTGTTGTGATGTATTCCTGGCTGGCTTTAAACTCACTATGTAGCTCCAACAGCCTTGATTTTACAACAATCTTCCTGACTCAGGCTCCTGAGTGCTGGGATTACAAGTGTGTATTACCATACCTGGTGGCATATAATTTCTTATTAAATCCAGTAAATTCTGCCTTTAAATTATGTAGACCATTAACATTTTATGATATGGTTATGTTTAAATCTGTCATCTTTATACTTATTTGTCAAATAGGTTTATTTAATTTTTATTCCTTTTCTTTTTAGTGATTCCATTTTATCTTTGGCTAGCTGTAATTCTTACATTAGTTCATAATGCTTTGAAGTTCATAATATATATCTTTGCTTCACTGTATTTTCCTCTCAAGTAATAGTGTGTTGTATGGACCATATAACTGCAGCCCCATTTTTCCCCTCCCAGCTATTATATTATTAATTCATTTTACAAATATATATATACATACATATATATAATAACCTCATTGTACATTGTTGTTATTTTTGGTTTTAAATACTTGACTTTCTCAGAGATTCATATAAGAAGAACAGTAGACTTTGTATTAAGTCATCAAGTTACCATTTTCCCCTCTTTTTAGGTTTGAGTTTCATCTGATATCCCTTTTCTTGTGCTGGAGGAACTCTCTTCATATTCTGGTTTTGTAGGTTATTGGTGACCGTGTCTGTTAGACTGAGGTTAATGCTTTCCCACCACTGAGACAATACTCTCCTCAGTACTCTAACCATTTCCTTGTAAAGTATAAGTGTCCAGCCTGGCAGTTAGAGACAATCACTATTCCTAGAGGAGTTTTGGAGACTTGTTAGGGCTTGAATGTGTCTCTCAAAGTTTGTATGTTGGAAACCTTATGCCCAAAATAACAATCTTGAAAGATGGGACCTTTGTGAGGTGATTGGGTCATCAGGCCAGAGCCCTGAATTACTGAATTAATGTTATAATAGGATTAAATTCATTATCAAGAGAGTGGGTTTTTTATAAACCTGTGTTTTGACTCATCTCACGTTGAGTTGCCCTTTTGCTTTCCACAGTAGAAAGAGACTGATGCCAGATGCAGGTTCCTCCAGACTTCTCAGCCTCCAAGAACTATAAGAAATAAGTCTCTGGTTTTTTTTAAAATGAATTACCCACACTATTATTTTGTTACAGCAACACAAGTAACTACAGACTCTATTATTTTAGGTGCTTTTTTAGGTAATCTCCTCGCACTTGTAATGGTAAGCATTCAACTAAAACTTTGCCAGAGAACCTTTGCAAATTTCCAGTGTTCTTTCTTGTGCAGCACCCCTCTTCTCTAGCATTCTGTGCCAGGATCACCACTCATCCTTGGACTGTAGAAATCCGTATCCATCTACTCAATTCAAGGGGACCGTAGTGCTTTGTCTCTTCCTGGAGACCTCCAAGCTGTAAGCCATGGCAATGGGAGGCTCACTGTGTTAACTTTCATGTGTCAGGATTCACTTTTCTTTGTCGCCTGTGATTCAATATCATGAAAACCACCTACTTCAAACACTTTTCTCATTTTTCAATTGTTTCTGTTGAAAGAGTAAATCTGGTTCCTGTTACTCTATGTTGCCTGGAAGTTAAAAGGAACTGAATATTTCATTGTAGTTCATTTTAATTAATTTAAATTTAAATAGTCACATGTGGCAAAATTGAATGGGACAGAAGGTGCTGATTATAGAGGTATTCACATTGTAATACTCCACTGAACTGTGTACTTAGATTTGTACACTTTTGTACATGTGTAACATTCTAAGAAAAAAAATGTTTGAAGAACCAAACTATTTTTCTAAAAGTTGCACATCTTTTTTTTCGGGAAAACTGATTAGGAAAGCTGACAAAGTTTGCGTGTGTGTGTATCCATAAAGAATTACCAAGGAGTGGGTAAACAAATAATACTCCCTTTTTCCAGGAAAGATGAAAGAATGAGCAGCAAGCAAAAAAAGTCCACGTGTACTACTATACTTCAAAGTGTGTATACTACTTTCACCTTATAGCATTAATTATGGCCCTTCATTAAGCTCCAGTGAAATTAAACACAGTGTTCAGAGATTTCCTGAAAGATGAGTAGAAATTACTTTTACTATTAATCTCGGTAGAGAAAGTTTATAGATAACTATAGGCAGAAGTGAAATATCTACAAGTACTCTAAAATATGTGTCACAAATATAGGAAATAGCTGTGATTTTTTAGAGTTTTAAAGAATGTCATTGTAATTGAAAAACTAGAGTTAAAGAAAGTGACTCAAGGCCAGACTGAAAAATGGCAGAAATCAAATGACGGAGTTCTCCTTGATCCTGCTGCAGATTCTGGTATTGATCATAAAAGTAATAGAAAAATCAAATAGTTTTACAATTAAGAGGGGCAAAAACAAACTTCTATGTTAAAAATCACTGCATGTATACTATGAAGGATAGGTTAGGGGATATGGGGACTGAGAAACATGAAAGTAAATAAGGAAAGACAGACTACTTAGAAAATCATTAAATAACTACTTAGAAAATAACTAAATAGTCTAAATTACTGAGAGTCAATGAATAAATTCAGATAGCTCTTGGATGTAAAGTTCTGGGGTGCTAAGAGAGATGAGAGGGGTGTTTTGTTTTTGTTTTTGTTTTGTTTTGTTTTGCTTTTTGTTTCATCATGAGAATTTTTTGTGTCTGATTATATTAGTAATCCATAGTCTTTGAAAATTTTGATCTGTAGAAGTTGTGGGAGCAAGACATAGTGGTGAATGCCTATAATCTGACTACTGGTGATGCTGAGGCAGGAGGATCACCATGAGTTCAAGGCCAACCTGGACCAAATAATATAAAAAAAAAAACAACAAAAAAGTATATGGTACCCTGAAAAAACCAGCACTACATTTTGGTGAATGTGTGTGTGTGTGTGTACCTGTGTGTGTGTCTATTTCATTATGCACACCCCCCCAAAGATATACATAATTTTAGATATATAAAGTGATAGGATACCCTCTGTTTTTGTCTGA